>ML429807.1:105808-130172 GCA_005239525.1 Nicotiana knightiana
AGCAAAGAGCTAACCAAACAAATGACTAAGGGTTATTTGGGATTAAGTGGAAATCTAATACAGTGACTACAAGACACTCATTATTAGGATTTTAATTACAAATACGTTCCTAAGACACTTTCCTTCTTAACATTTTCAAAACTATCAGATGTAAAGCTCTTGCAAAGATTAGTAACGTGACTGCGAAAAAACATACAAAATTCCTTCAAATTCCTAAAACTAACATTAGCAACGTGATTTCTTCAACCATTTCCTCAACAACAACAAAAAAAAGAATCCGACGAGGTTCCTTAGTATAATTAGCAACATGAGATTTTGCCCTTCTAAGGGAGTACGGTGCAACCTTTTCCAAGAATATCATAAGGATTTTTCCCTACCCCAGGTATGTTAAAGTTATCCCTTCTTTCTTTTTGGCCTAATCTATACGACACGAACGAAACGAGCAAATGCATAAATTCTATTAATGACTCTATTCATAGAAGTATTAGAGATGTCTATGTTCTTAAATTCCCATATGTCTTATTATTCTATCTTCTATTCATGGGTCTCAAAATATGTAAGTTGGTAAAGTTTATTTCATGATATTAATCAGAGGCATAATGGTCTTATGACGTACCGAGAGATTTTATTAACGTATTTCATATGCATTTCACGCATTTATACATGCACATTGACACATGAACAGATGGCGTTATATATATATATATATATATATATATATATATATATGGGATATGGGAACGATTATGGTGTTATATACGCACCACCACCTGATCAGCTGGTATACGTTGATGATTTTGGCCACAGTGGCCGAGATGATATGATGGGATGCCCTCAGAGGCTTGATGATGTTATGAACACATGTACCTATGCGCGACATGACATTCATAGCATGACACTAAAGGTATTTCATGATTTACAGAGTTATCCGGACTTACAGGTTGAGTTATTTACTCTATATTTCTTCCATGTCTTTTACGTACTTATTTATGTGCCTTACATACTCGGTACATTATTTGTACTGACATCCCTTTTGCCTGGTGATGTTGCGTTCATGCCCGCAGGTCTCTATAGACAGGTCAAGAGTCCTCCAAGTAGGCGATCAACTCAACAGAAGATGTTGGTGCACTCCATTTGCTCCGGAGTTGCTTGCTTGGTCGGTATGATTTAGATGTATATTGTTTGGTATGGCGTGGCTCTGTCCCAACCTTTATGACAATTATGTATCCTTATAGGCTTGTAGAGAGGTCATGTACATAAAACATTGTATGGCCTTATCGGCCAATGTTTAGTATACGAGTGGTTATTTTGGTCTTAGAGGCCCATATGTCTTATGTATAAGTTGGTATTACATGTTGTATTCTACCTATTTCACGGCAGAGTCACCAACTCAGTTATCTATGCTAGTATGATACAAAAAGATACGTTATGTTGGTACTCAGTTGAGTAATGTACTAGGTGCCCGCCGCAGCCCATCAATTTGGGTCGTGACAACAGGGTTTGTTGTGAAGTGTGGGGTAAGGTTTCTACGTATATGAGCTTACTTTGGTGGACTCTATGAATTTTGGCATAATGGTGATCGTTCGTTCAGTTTTGGGGATCAGAGGTAGGTTGTGGTGTATTTTGATGAATGTGGTAGGTGGTAGTTTGTGGATACTTGATCGGATGATGGTGATTCTATGGAGGAGTTGGTACTGGTGGATGATTAGGATTTTTGGGAGGCGGGCGCATTATGAGGTGCGGGAGGATTTTTTGGGTGCTAGTTTTTTGTGTTTTGAGGAGGTGTTGGGTTTTGGGCGTTTTATTGATTGATGTCAGGAACATTCAAGGTAAGGGAAAGGTTTGCCAAGTTTCGAACCTGCTCAAGTTCCCCTTGTAACTCCAATATTTTCTGTTCTAATCGTAAAACCAAGTCATTCTGTGTCGGAGTACTCCGACCATCCGATGTTGCGACATTCTTTGCATGCATAGTGTTGTCTTTCCTGATACCACTCATATTGTCCATCTTAGATTTTTCCTTGTTTTTAGGATCACTTGGAGGAGGAGGAGGTGGAGGACCTCTAGATTTGGTATGATATGCCGATGATGTCAGGATGCACGAACCAACCTCAAGGGATGGGATTAAACAAAGCAAAAAAGAAAAACAAAATGTAAACAAGTAAGGAGTATTAAAAGGATATTTGCGGTATTTAAACACGAATTGTGGAATTATAAACTCACGTCCTAATTTAGGGACATCGTTGTGCCCGAGGTAGGCCTAGCGACATAAAAATTTGGAGAAAACTCAATGCCAATAGATGAGTCACTTCATTAATATGATAAATAGACCAAATCGCTCGTAAAACGACAAATATTATAAAGAGTCACTAATGTTATTTCCCTTATTTCAATCGAAATCTAAAACGAATCTAGAAAACAAATAGAACATCATTCCTAATCTATTTGGTCCCAGAGGGACCTTCTCCAAGCTTGGCCTTCTTTGCCCCATCAATCAGATTCCCCAGGTCACGTATGTCCAACAACAAATATGCCCTTGCTAGATGCCCCCCTTCATTTCTCTCTGCGTTCTGACAATCCGAAACCCTTTTCCTCATCTTTCCCTTAAGTTCCATCAAACCCAGCTCTAGATACTCTAACCTCTCTGTTGAATTAGTAGCGATTCCCATCCCTTTGTTGATTGCTTCCATGTCCACTTTATGTTGTTCCAAATGCCTGGCTTCAGACTTGAAGACCTTTTTGTGCAACCTCCTGTATTTGACTTGTGCTTTAGCAATGACGTCTATGACCCTATTCCTCAAATTAACCTCGGGCTTGACCTCTCCTACTATGTCATCAATCAACCATGATGGGTAGAAGTACACATGGATGGCATGATATCGGTCTGGCTTGATGTTATCTTTCTCCAAAACGATCTTTTGATGCCACATGTGTTGTGCCTCGAACATGAACGGAATGGAATTCCCTTGGAAGCCTCCTTTGTAATGAACCATTTTGGAAACTCGTGGTATAACCCGTTTTCTCCTAGCTTGCCTCATAACTCTGGTAGGAGCATAAGAATATATCCCCCTCAATCCGATTAGCACTAGATGAAGAACATCTCTCGACATGTTGATGAATTCACTTCTAGGGAACCATTCGAACACCAATGTACCTTGTTCACAACGCTTCCTGGTTGTGCAAAACTGTCTAGGATAAAGGTCATTCTCTTCGGATGATGATAGGATATGTGGTCATTCCATGGTCGTTGCGGAAAATCTTGACGGTATTCTTTTCTATGAAGGTGTTCTAACAACCATACTTGCAGCAAAAGGTTGCAACCCTTGAAATAGCTATACCCTTTTTGCAAGGGTCTAAGGCTCGGTACATCTCAGCCACGATCATAGGGACAATAGTAGAAGTTTTCCCCCCAATCCCCTCCATTAGGGTCTTAGTAACCATAACTAGGCGAGTGTGGATCCTTTCTTTCTGTATTGGAAATACAAACATCCCTAGAAAATAGACAATAAAGACAGAAACCCGGCGGTGAGTCCAACCCAAATAAGTGATGGCAAGCTCGTCATGATAAAGGCGATATGACTTACTGTGCCAGTAACGCTCATAAAGGAAATCGAATGGTATGTAAGGTTTCTTCAGACAGACTAACTCGTCATTTTTTCTGAAACCCATCATTTTTAAGAAACCTCGAGAAGTGCGGTTTTCCGGTACCAAGAAACCAGGGCTATCCCATGGGAGCCCAGTGAAGCCTCCTATTTCTTCTAAAAGAGGAGTTATTTCAACGTCGCCAAAACGGAAGATGGCTCTCTTATCATCCCAAGACATGGTGGCAACCTCAATTAATACATTGTTCGGTTGAATATCTAACAAGGAAGGTAAATTCCCGAAGACTCTCTTCACATGATTCTTTTCACTTGGTGAGAAATTTTCCCACCAATCCAGCAGCAAAGTTGGGATGTTTTGAACCATGCCGAACCTGGGGACTTCGTTCCTCATTGTTGCAAACCAAATAAGGTTAGACCTCTCCGCTCCGGATTTGACTATTTACACATTAATTATCAATATATTCATTTGTTTCTCCAAGTAATGCACATACTATGATCGTGTCCATTGGGACTATGGAAATCCCGGTGGACTTTGGACAAGGCTTGGCTTAGCAGATTATTATGCGGACAGCGTTCTAACCGTACTAGGTTTGGACATGATGCATGCAGAACTAATATTATAGTGGGGATTTCTAGAAGATACTAGACCGGTACCCTCAAGTGGACAACTTGAGAGGGAAAGTCACGGAACCGTCGACTGCACCGCTGATCGACTAGTTTTATCGCAAATAAGCCTTTCCAAATTTAAAGGGTTATTTAGGAAGAGCATAAATACTCATCAAGCGCAGTTATGATATTAATTACGCACGAGTGGAATATGATGTGAGTGTTAATACCCAATTTTTTCCTCTTATTTTTGAAACAATATATATATATATATATATATATATATATATATATATATATATATATATATATATATATATATATNTTGCAACCGGATTTAGGGGGTTGGGTTAATTTGGTATGGGATGGGGTATTTGGGACAGTGTATTAGGTGTTATGGGACAACATTTGGTCTGAAAATATTTAGGGATTTAAGCTAGTTTTTAAATACCCGATATTTAGCATAAAAATAATTTATAAAAGTAATTAATAAATAATAAAAATATTATTTGTGCACTAAAAGAGTAAATATAATAACTTAACATTATAAAAATATAAAAAGCTATTTTTTATATAGGCTATTATTGCAAAAATGTGCAATTAGCCTAAAAACAAAATTTAATTATGAAAAATGCAATAAAATATTTAAAAACATACATGTTGGTGTAAATGATATGTTTGGATGATTAAATCATCATAAAAATAATTTGAAGGATAATTTTCGGATATTTATATAATGAAATGCAGAAAGAAATTGATTTAAAGCCTTTAAAAATTAGGGAAATTATGAAAAATGCTTGTATAGGTTTATAAGCTAAATGATGATGCAAATATACTATTTTGAAAATATATATATATATATATATATATATATATATATATTTTCAAAATAGTATATTTGCATCATCATTTAGCTTATAAACCTATACAAGCATTTTTCATAATTTCCCTAATTTTTAAAGGCTTTAAATCAATTTCTTTCTGCATTTCATTATATAAATATCCGAAAATTATCCTTCAAATTATTTTTATGATGATTTAATCATCCAAACATATCATTTACACCAACATGTATGTTTTTAAATATTTTATTGCATTTTTCATAATTAAATTTTGTTTTTAGGCTAATTGCACATTTTTGCAATAATAGCCTATATAAAAAATAGCTTTTTATATTTTTATAATGTTAAGTTATTATATTTACTCTTTTAGTGCACAAATAATATTTTTATTATTTATTAATTACTTTTATAAATTATTTTTATGCTAAATATCGGGTATTTAAAAACTAGCTTAAATCCCTAAATATTTTCAGACCAAATGTTGTCCCATAACACCTAATACACTGTCCCAAATACCCCATCCCATACCAAATTAACCCAACCCCCTAAATCCGGTTGCAACCCATCTAAATAAACCCAACTAAACTCCTCCCTTTTAACTAACCCAAACCCCATTTCACCCGTCCGCCGCACTAATATCCTCTCATCTCCCTTCTCCCTCAAGAACCCTAGCCGCCCCCCCCCCCCCCCCCCCCCCTAAATCCTCTCCTAATTCCCCTTAACATGGGATTCCATGGCTATTTCTTGCCATATACGACCTCCTCCTGTTATTGGCTACTCTCCTATATTGTTTGCCTAAACATGGAAAGCAGATCTCCACAAGATTGAACAAAAATCGGTTCAAATTCATGACCATTTTGGCTATTCTGTCTATATTCATGCTATATTCTACTGTTAGTTCGAATATTTGTTTATTTTTGTTGACTCTTACTTACCCTAAAACAAAGCTTTTCTGATCTCTTCAAATCGAACCAAAATTGGTTCGATTCTCTAATTTTTAGTGTTATTATGTCTATATTCGTCCTATATTCTACTATGGGATCGATTTTTGTTATATTTTGTCAATATTTACTTTCCCTAAAGAGCTAGGGTTTACCGGTTTCTTCTCCATATATGATTTTAAATTGATTTGTGTTCTTCTTTCCTTTTATGTTTTGATTGAATGTATTTACTTACTTATGTGCTGATTTTACCACTATATAAACGCATCCCCCTTTCCCTTTGAAAAAAAAGGGAACTTTAATCACTATTTTTTCACTAAAAAATGTGGCTTTACTCTGTTTTCGTTAAGTATCTTGATCTGGTTTGGCTCTTGGCTGATTGAAAACCAAGGGCACTGAATTTCTATTTTTCCGACCTCTCTTGGGTGTGAGCACTGCCCTGGGTTCTTGAAACCCTTGGGAACTTGACATATTTGAGACTCTGGGTCCTTATTGCTGTTCTTTTCTTGTTTATTGAACAATAACTGGTTAGTTTCTAAAACTTCGCAATGTTTATTCCCTTATGATAGCATGTTATCTAAAACTGCATGACTTAATGTATTCCCTTGACTCTCTGTATGTGTGATTCTGCCTATAATTGCTAGCCTAATAATGTCTGTGCACCTAACTTAGTTGATTTGGATAGATTGAAGCATGTTTAGCTTGGTGTTGTTGATAACTTGAATGTTCTACCTTGATTATATGGCTTAATCCATGTTCTCTGCCTAATTTTGAACATCTAGTGATTAATTGATGTTATAAGAATGCCTTAATCTAGTTAAGACCTTCACTCTAAGTGTGTAGTGTGATTTTACGACCGTGTTTGTCATTCAATGTGTTCTTTCCCTATCCAATTATGTACCTCTAACAACCTGCTATCTTTTGAACTATTCCTTTTTAACTGATGCATTCTATGATCCCTGAATTCAGTTTGTGTTAGGTTGTTTAATCTCTGAGTGTAGTATACTCTGATCCCTCAAGTTTCAAACGGGTTGCATTAGTGACAACTATTGGTTCTGCTAGCCTATTGCTCCTTGCCTGTTAACATGTCACCATGCCCAAATGTGTTAGTTTATTCTTGAGTTCATGTTCATTATGTGATCCTTTTGTAGTGTTTGCAAATAATTTTCCAACCTATGGCTTTATTACTATTTTCATTAGTTGTTCCCTGTTTGCTAGCGGTCTATGTTGTGTTCACAGAGTTGTTTTGCATAGATTTGTGTTACTGTCATTTCACTTATTCGTTATTGTTATTTTCTTTCTGGCATCTTTTGTTGTCACATGCCTTTTCTTTTTTTTCTTTTATGATATTATTGTCTCTCCTGTTGAGAGGAGAGTCTCTCGGAATCAACCTCTCTACCCTTTTGGGGGTAGGGTAAGGTATGTGTACACTCAACTCTCCCCAGACCCCACTCGTGGGATTTTACTGGGTATGTTGTTGTTGTTGTTCCCTATTATGAACCTCTAATTCTTGGCCGTCTGAAAGCCAAGGCCCCCTAAAATTTTTCTATTAACCTCCCAAGTGTGAGCACTACTCGGGGTCCATTTTGATACCCTTGTGAACTCTGACACACTAGGGTCGAAGGTTCTTTGGTCGCTTTGTCCTAACTGCTCAATTCTGCCCCCACCCACCCACCTTTTTCCACCTATTGAATAAGTCAACTAGCTTGTGTGCATGAATGTCTTTTATGGCTACTGGATTTGGGTTATCTTGTGTAAGTGAAGATTGTTCTCTGGGCTGTGGTGAATTCGGTATGGATACGAAATTGAAGGCCTGGCCAGGATGGGTATACTTTGGGCTTGTCTTAGGCCCACTGCTGTTATTTTATAATTTATTTCATTCATTGGGACTGTAATAATTTTGTAATAACAATTGGGGTGTTAGTAAAATCGGAAAAATTGGTCTATTCTAATTTTTGCATGAAACGGGTAGAAATCCTGCCTATAGGTGTTTAATCCGTTCAATATGTTCTGCTCCTATGTGTTGTTAGAATCCTGCCTCTAGGCGTTTAATTTGTTAAAGTTTTTCTGCTTCTATGTATTGTTAGATAACCTTCCTATAGGACCTGAATGTTTAATTCGTTCAACATATCCTGCTCCTATGTTTTTATAAGATATCATGCCTATAGGAAATAAAATGTCAATGACCAATCTTTCAATTTGCATAACTGTAGCATATTCATTAGATACCATGACCATAGGGTTATACTAGCTTATGTTCTGCTGATTTTCATCTAGAAATCATGCCTATAGGACTTGAACTGGATAAGTTGCTATTTGTTAATGTACTGCTCACCTAGAAGACATGCCTATAGGATCTAAGTATAAAAAATCAACATAAATCATTAAATCCTTCCTATAGGGTATTACCACTCGCATTTAAGTGTTAATATTGAACTTTCAAACACTATTTCGTTGCTTAGCCATACTAATATTAGAAAGATGCCTATAGGATCAAACTGAGTAATTCTGAGTATTTTCAATGGTTATCACTGCCCACTACTGCGTAAATCACCTAGAAATCATTCTTATAGGTTTAACCACTTGTAATATGTAATTTCAACAATCAGCTTGCAATACCGAATCCCCATAAACTGTATAGCTGTTTAGAAATCATGACTATAAAATGACACCCTGCATTTGAAACTACCTGCATGTTTGAATTTCGAGGTCAGATAGAAACAATGTCTATAGAGCTTAATGGCTTTAATTTGCCTCAATTCTAAAACGGTCTAACGCCTAATATGAGAATTTATTTGCGTGCATTTGTTGTCTCACTGTGAAGGTTAACTTGAGCCGTTAATTGCCTTTACATGAAGTCCAACTTGATTTGTATGTCGCCTAGTTTTATCACTTTTGAGAAGCCTAAGTTAAGTCTAGACCTATCCAAAAATAGAGTTCCAAACGCCTCCTACGCCATAGGCATGGGACGAGTAGTGCATACATAAGTCACAGTTTAGAATTAACTAGTACGCTCTAGGTAAAAACTTAAAGATAGTAATCGGGTAGCCGGAAATGATAGCCTGTGCCCGCTTCATAATACGAGTAACAGCCCATCTTGAGGGAGTTACGAAGTAATATTTATGTTGCACGGGGTGATCCTTTAGGCTAAAAAACATAGGACCCCCCCCCCCTTACTTGTCTCTAAAACTATTATTTGTGTTTAATCAAGGATTTTTGATAGTAATTTCCCAAATTTCTTGTTTTCTACATGTTTATCTGAATAATTCATATAATTCGAGTTCGATCGGGACCCATAGTTGTGGACCTCGAAGAGTGCCTAACACCTTCTATTCGAGGTACTTTAAGCCCTTACCCGATCTTTGGTGATGCAGACTGGTTGAACCAGAGTTATTTGCAAATAGGTGCCCTAATGCACCTCAAACCCGTTAGGTGGCAACTCTCTCTTTTAACACCCTCCTTAAAAGAGTTGTCACGTGTCGAAACCCGACTTCAAAAGAAAAAGGGGCGAGACAACATGGCGACTCTGCTGGGGATATTTTAGGTTTTTACCATAGTGAACGTGGTCTATATGAATTAGTATTCTTTGATAAATATGTTTCCCTGTTCATTATTGTTACATCAATATCCCGCTCCTGTTTTCCCCTGTTCATTGATACGTGCACTCCTTTACTCCTATTTTCCCTCTATTTGAATTCGTATTAATATGCAAATCTCTGCTCAACTTGATTACAGTATGCGTTTTCCTCCTGTGTTTGATTTTTCCAAGTCATTTTTAAAATTTTGATATTTCATGTCTCTCCCCTACCCTTACTCCCTCGCTTACTTTGTTACAATTTTCACATTGTGAGAACTAACTTCTTCCTTGTTTTTCTTTTCATGTCTTTACTGTATATTTATAATACTGCATTTACTATCTTCATCATGCAAAATACTTGACAACGTGTTGTTTTATCTTTGCATAAAGCATGCTCACATCATATTCCACTCGTGTGTAATTAATACCATAGCGGTGCTTGATGAGTGTCTGCGATATTCTTAAATCAACCTTTAAATTTGGAAAGAGTTATTTGTGGTAAAACTAGTCGATCGACGGTGCAGTCGACGATTCTTTGCCTTTCCCTCAGAATTTGTCCACTTGAGGGTACCAGTCTAGTGTCTTCTAGAAACCCCCACTCTAATATTAGATTTGCAAGAATCATGTCCAAACCTAGTACGGGTTAGAACGCTGTCCGCGTAATAATCCACTAAGGCAAGCCTTGTCCAAAGTTCGCTAGGATTACCATAGTCCAAATGGACACGATGACGATCTGTGCATTACTTGGAGAAAACATTCCAATATGTTGATCATTAATGTGTAAATAGTCAAATCCGGAGGGGAGAGGGCTATCCTTATTTGTTTTGCATAATGAGGCACGAAATCCCCAGGTTCAGCATGGTTCAAAACATCCCACCTTTGCTGCTGGATTACTGGGAAAATCTCTCACCGTGTGACAAGAATCATGTGAAAAGAGTCCTCAGGAATTTACACTCCTTGTTAGACATTGAGCCAAACAATGTATTAATTGAGGTCGCCACGGTGTTCTGGGATGAGAAGAGAGCCGTCTTCCGTTTTGGCGACATATAAATGACACTGGGCTCCCATGGGATAACCCTAGTTTGTTGGTACCGGAAAATTGATCTTCTCGAGGTTTCTTGAAAATGATGTGTTTCAGGAAAAATGATGAGTTAGTTTGTCTGAAGAAATCTTACATACCTTTCAATTTCCTTTATGAACATTATGGGCACAACAAGTCAATTCGCCTCTATCATGATGAGTTTTCCATCACTTCTTTGGGTTGGACTCACCGCTGGGATTTTGTCTTCATTGTCTGTTTTTTGGGGATGCGTGTATTTCCAGTACAAGGAGAAAGGATCCACACTCGCCTAGCTATGGTTACTAATAACCTAATGGAAGGTATTGAGGCGCAAAATTATACTATTGTCCCTATGATCATGGCTGAGATGTACCAAATCATAGACGGTTGCAAAAAGGGGTATATGCATTTCGAGGGTTGCAACTTGTTGCTGCAAGTATGGTTGTTAGAACACCTTCAGAGAGGAAAATACTGTCAAAATTTTCCGCGAAGACCATGAAATGACTACATAGCCTATCATCATCCGAAGAGAATGACCTTTATTCCGAATAGGTTTGCACAACCAGGAAGCGCTATGAGTTGGGTACATTTATTCAGCAATTTGACTGATGACAAGGTACATTGGATGTTCGAGTGGTTCCCTAGCAATGAATTCATCATCAGGTCGGTAGATGTTCCCCATCTAGTGCTAATAGGATTGAGGGGAATCTATCCTTATGCTCATATCAGAGTTATGGGGCAAGCTGGGAGGAAACAGGTTATACCACAAGTTTCCAAAATGATTCAGTAAAAGGAGACTTCCAGGGGAATGCCATTCCATTCAAGTTCGAGGCGCAACATATGTGGCATGAAAAGAACGTTGTGGAGAATGATACCATCGAGCCAGATCGGTATCATCCCGTCATGTGTACTTCTACCCATCATGGTTGGTTGATGATATAGCGGGAGAGGTCAAGCAAGGGGTTAATTTGAGGAATAGGGTCATAGACGACGCTGCTGAAGCACAAGTCAAATACAGGAGGTTGTGCAAAAGGGTCTTCGAGTCTGAAGCTAGACATTAGGAACAACATAAAGTGGATATGGAAGCAATCAACAAATGGAGGGGAATCATTACTAAATCAACAGAGATGTTAGAATATCTGGTGCAAGGTTTAATGGAACTTGATGGAAAGATAAGGAAAAGGGTCTCGGACTATCAGAATGCAAAGGGAAACAAAGGAGGGCATCTAGCAAGAGCATATCTGTTGTTGGACATACGCGACTTGTGGAATCTGATTGATGGGGCAAAGAAGGCCAAGCTTGGAGAAGGTCCCCCTGAGACCAAATAGATTGGGAAAGATGTTTTACTTGTTTCTAGATTCATTTTAGATTTCGATGGTAATAAGGCAAATGCCATTAGTGACTCTTTATAATTTTTGTCGTTTTAGTAATGATTTGGAATATTTATCATATTAATGAAATGACGCAACTATTAGCATTTAGTTTTCTCCAAATCTATATGTTACTAAGCCTACCTCGGGCATAATGATGTCCCTAAATTAGGACGCGAGTTTATCATTCCACAATATGTGTTTAAATACAGCAAATATCCTTTTAATACTCCTTACCGACTTATTTACCTTTTGTTTTTCTTCTTTTCTTTGTTTATTCCCATCACCTAAGGTTGGTTAGTGCATACGGGCATCATCGGCATATAATACCAGATCTAGAGGTCCTCCACCTCCTCATCCTCTAAGTGATCCTAAAAATAAGGGAAAAGCTAATATGGACAATATAAGTGGTATCAGGAAACACAACGCTACACATGCAGAGAATGTCGAAACTTCGGATGGTCGGAGCACTCCAGCGCAAAATTATTTGGTTTTACTATTAGAATAGAAGATATTGGATTTACAAGGGGAACTTTAGCAGGTACGGAAGTTGGCAAACCTTTCCCTTACCCTGAATGTTCCCGACATCAATCAAAAAAATTCCCAAAATCCAGCACCTCCTCAGATGACACAAAATCAGCACCCACAAAATCCTCATGCACCTCATCAATATGCCACGCCTCCCCAAAATCCTAATGCTCCACCAGTACCAACTCCTCCACATCATCACCATCATTCGACCCATCACCCACAAAACACTACCTACCATACTCCTCAAAATGCACCACAAATCACACCCGATCCCCAAAACTCAACCAATGACCACCATTATGCCCAAATTTCTGAAGTCCATCAAAGCAACCCTATATACGTGGAAACCTTACCCCATACTTCACAACAAACCCTGTATACACTTGAATCTGCCAAGAAGGATTTGCTCATCAAGAATATGGTGGAGGAACTTAAGAAGCTTACAATCCAAGTTGAAGGTGTTGAAGGTGGTAAAGGCATCGAAGGTTTGAACTATGAGGATTTGTGTATTCAGTCGGACGTAGAACTGCCAGAGGGTTACAAACCTCATAAGTTTGTTTGACGGGACAGGTGATCTAAAGGTACATTTGAGGAAATAGTGCGACATGAAAGAATCCGCATGAAGTTGTTCATGAGGAGCCTCACTGGAGACGCCCTATCCAAGTACATCATTCAAAACCCAAAGAAATAGGTTAACTGGGTAAGCATGGCTTCGGAGTTTATGGATCATTTCAGATTCAACACCGAGAATGAACTAGACGCCTTCTATATCCAAAATATTTAGAAGAAGCCTACAGAAACCTTCTGCAAATATGCTACTTGGTGGAGATCAGAAGCTGTGAAAGTAAGGCCACAACTGGAAGAAGAGAAAATGAGCAAGTTCATTGTCCGAGTTTAGGTTCCGCAGTATTACGAGAGGTTGATGGTTATTGAAAACCATAAATTTTCCGACATCATCAAATTGGGAGAAATAATAGAAGAGGAAATTAAAAGCGGAATGGTAACCAATTTCGAGGCACTCCAGGCTATGAACAAAGCCTTGCAGCCAGGCGGTATATCTAAAAAGAAGGAAGTAGGGGCAGTAATGGTAGCCCAAGCTCTGATGTCTCCTCTCACGTACCAAACACCTCCACCCACATATCAGCCTTCACCTCCCAGATATCAACAACCCACAACCACTTATCATACTTACAACACTCAGCCAGCATACAACCACTCACCACCAGCTCGCCAAAACTACCAAAACCCAGGCCAAATTTTGACCGCAGACAATACACTCCTATTGCTGAACCCATCGACTAGCTATATTAGAGACTAAAAGATACCGATTATTTTACTCTTATTCCTAATGTTTCCATGGAAAATTCCTCTCAGTAGGTCAATCCACATAAGACATGTGCCTACAACTCAGGCATGAAGGGACATACTATTGATGAATATCACATAGAAGGATAAGATTCAGATACTAATTGACACCAAGGTTATACAAGAAAAAGAGGCTTCACCTAATGTCCGCAACAATACTCTCCCGGATCACAGGGGTGGGGGGTAAATGTTATAGAAACTGATGAAGAATAGGATCCGGAAGGGTCAATCGGGCTCATTCGGGAAGGGGATGATCCTGAAACACCTCCAGTTACTCTAACACCTATTGTGGTACAAATACAGTCACCAATTGAGGTTGAAGTAGCCGCACCAACTCTGTTCGAAGTGGAAGTCACCACACTATTCACCATGATGATAGCACCTACATCGTTCTTTAAGTCAAATGTTGTACCCTGGGACTATGCTGCAGAAGCGAGAAGAAAGGGAAAATGGAGAATGGAAGAAATTAGCACAGCACAAGGTATGACCAGAACTAGTAGGGTTTACACGCCCGAGCATTTGGTAGGAACAAGTAAAGAAGCTATTTCGAAACATCCTATCATTAAAACTGGCCCAGATGATATTTGGAGAAAGGTGCAAGAAAGAGAGTTTTATGTGGTTGATCATTTGAACAAAAGCCCGGCTCAGATATCCATTCTATCACTACTACAGAATTCTAAAGCACATAGGAATGCGTTTATGAACGTATTGAACGAGGCTTATATAACTAATGACATTACTGGTGGAGAAATGGCCAATATGGTAGGACAAGTCTTGGAAACCCATAAGATCACTTTCCACGAAGATGAATTGCCGCCGCAAGGATTAAGAAACAACAGGGCACTGCATATCACAGTGCAGTGCGAAGACAAATTTATTGCCAAGGTTTTGATAGATAGAGGTTCAAGTCTCAACATCTGTCCATTGACCACTCTGAAGAGATTGGCTAAATGTTTTCATGAGATATGAGCTGCAAGTATGAACGTGAAAGCATTCAATGGGTCTCAAAGGGCCACGATTGGGGAAACCAACCTCTGTTTGCAGATGGGTCCGACTTGGTTTGATGTTGAATTTCTAGTGGTAGACATATCCACATCATGTAATTTGCTGTTGGGAAGACCTTGGATACACGTCGTTGGGGCTGTATCCTCTACTCTGCATCAGGATTTGAAGTGCGAATGGAACCACCAGGAAGTGATCATTCACGGAGACGGGAGTAATCCTATTTATACCAACTAGACCATTTCGGTTGTGGAGAATAGAAGGAAGTTGGGTGGGGAAACATACCATCACATTGAGCGTGTTAACGTGATCGAGAAGGATAAATGGTGGAGTGGAAAAACAGAGAGCATATTAGCATGTCCAGGATATGAACCTAGTAAATGTCTACGAAAGAATCTCCAGGGTATCGCTAAACCAATACAGCTAAAGCGTCACAACACAACCGTCGGACTTGGATATCAGTACACCTGGAACGAGTATCCGAATTGGTCGCCACCATGGCGAGGTCCTTATTACCCTCTTGAAACCGATACCACATTTGAGTCAATCCTTCTATCAGGCCGATATGATGTGGGGATCTGAAGAAGATTAAATTCTAGTTGGTTTAAGGAATCTATTCTTTGAAGACGAAGATATGGGCTATAGCGTAATAGTGAAGGAGGAGGAGGAGGAAGGCCTCATCATCCAGACAGTGGAAAAGGGAGTTGATCTCACGAACTGGACCGCCACATCGGCACGGGCTCGTCGAGTTCCTGGGTAACCTGGCAATTAGCATCATTTATTTTTGAAAGCAATTTTATGGGAATTTAAGACATTTTTAGTATGTTTTTAAATGTTTTCGATTTGACATAATTTCTCGAATCATTGAACTGCATTTGTTTGACATTTTCAATATGTATCAATGGAGTGCTATTTTAGTATTTATTATTATCCTTTACATTTTTCTCTCTACAGTGTTATTATTACTTACCTTGATGAACCTACGACTGTGACATGTAATGAGACAACGCAATATAAGGATAGTGATTTAGAGGATCTGGAAGAGGATATAATACCCCAGGAAATTGTCAAAGAAGTTGAAAATTTTGAAAATAAGCCTAAGTCCAATATGGATGAGACTGAAATGGTTAATTGGGGAGACTCTGAAACAGTCAAGGGAACTCATGTAAGCATTCACCTATCGCCATCAGAAAAACAAGAATACATCCGATTTTTGAAAGTGTACGAGGATATTTTTTTCATGGTCCTATGATGATATGACCGGGTTGAGCACATCCATAGTGGCGCATAAACTACCGACAAACCCTATGGCTCCGCCTGTAAGGCAGAAGCTCAGAAAGTTCAAGCCAGATATGAGTCTGAAAATCAAGGAATAGATCACCAAGCATATCAAAGCTATGTTCTCAGAGTGGTTGAATATACAACCTAGTTGGCTAACACCGTGTCAGTTCCTAAGACGGATAAGAAAGTTAGAGTATGTTTCGAATATCGGGATTTAAATAGAGCAAGTCCAAAAAGATGATTTCCCGATACCCAACATACATATACTGATCGACAACTGTGCCAAGCATGAACTCTAGTCTTTCGTGGATTGGTTCGCGGAATATCATCAATTCTGGATGGATTAAGAAGATGCCGAGACGACAACTTTTATTACATCATGGGGGTGTACTACTATAAAATTATGACGTTTGGTCTGAAGAATGCTGGGGCCAATTATATGAGAGCCATGGCAACAATTTTCAACGACATGATACACACGGAGGTAAAGGTATATGTGGACGACATCATCATCAAATCCGAGAAGGGTACATATCACATTGCATACTTGAGAAAGTTCTTTGATCGGTTTCGAAGGTATAATCTGAAGTTGAGTCCCACAAAATTTGCCTTCGGGGTCCCTGCCGGAAAATTGTTAGGATTCATCGTCAGCCGCCGAGGAATTGAGCTGGATCCGTCAATGGTCAAGGCTATCCTGGATTTGACACCTGCAAAGAACAAGAAAGACGTGATGAGTTTCTTGGGTCATCTCAATTACATCAGCCGCTTCATAGCACAATCAACAGTGACTTGTGAACCAATTTTCAAACTGTTAAAGAAGGATGCTGCAACAAGTTGGAATGAAGACTGCCAGAAAGCTTTTGAAAAAGCAAGGAATATTTGTCCACACCACCAGTCCTGGTCCCGTCGGAACCTGGTAGACCTCTTCTACTATATCTGTCTGTATTAGATGGAGCTTTCAGTTGTCTTGAGATAAGACGGCGAGACAGGGAGGAAAGAGCAGGCCATATACTATTTGAATAAGAAGTTCACACCCTATGAAGCAAGATATTCTTTTTTGGAACGCACCTGCTGTTCTCTGACATGGATAGCTCAAAAATTGAGGCCTGCATTTTAGGGATTAGTTTGGCCATTGATATGAATATCAAGGAATTGCTAGTAATTGGTGATTCAGACCTTCTGGTACATCAGGTTCTAGGAGAGTGGGCTACAAATAATACCAAAATATTACCATATCTATATCATGTGCAAGAGTTGATGAAGAGGTTCAAAAAGATAGAGTTTAGACATGTTCCAAAAATCCAGAATGAGTTCGTACACGCATTGGCCACTCTGCCCTCGACGATGCAACACTCAGACAAGATTTTCATCCACCCTATTCCTGTAAGGATCCATAATCAGCTAGATTATTGCAGTCCATTGGAGAAGAAACAGATGGGAATCCGTGGTTCCATGATATCAAGGAATACTTGGCAAAATGAGAGTACCCAGAGCATGCAAATCATATTTAGAAATGCACACTCTGAAGATTATCCCACCATTTTTATCCAAAGTGGAGGAATTATATATAAAAGGACTGTAGAACTAGGATTGTTACGGTGTGTAAGCGCGAAGGAAGCTTCCAAACTGTTCGATGAGATACATGTCGGAACTTGCGGACCACACATGAACAATTTTGTTTTAGCCAAGAAGATACTAAGAGCAGGATATTTTTGATGACTATGGAAACGGACTGCATCAGGTATGTCCAAAAGTGTCATCAATGCTAAATACATGCAGATATGATACGGGTGCCACCGAATAAACTCAATGCAGCAAGTTCACCTTGGCCTTTTGCTCCTTGGGGAATCGATGTCATTGGTCCGATCGAGCCTGCCGCTTCGAACGGGCACAAGTTCATTTTAGTGTCCATAGACTACTTCGAAATCTTACAAAGCCGTGAATAAGAAATTCGTCGCAGATTTTGTCAGGGATCATATTGTTTGTTGATTCGGGGTACCAGAATCCATTATCACCGACAACGCTGCCAAACTCAACAGTGAATTAATGAAAGCTATGTGTGAAACATTAAAAATCAAGCATAAGAATTCCATAGCATACAGGCCTCAAATGAATGGCGTTGTGGAGGCTGCTAACAAGAATATGATGAAAATATTGAGAAAGATTGTGGACAACCACAAGCAATGTCACGGGAAGTTACCAGTTACCTTATTGGGATATCGTACCACAGTCCGAACATCAACCGGGGAAACCCCCTACTTGCTGGTCTACGATACTGAAGCTTTCATTCTCCGCAAAGTCGAAATTCCTTCCTTAAGAATCATACAAGAAGCTGAAATCAGTGATCCAGAATGGATAAGAAATCGCTACGAACAATTAGCTCTCATCGACGGGAAAAGAATCAATGCAGTATGCCATGGTCAACTTTATCAGAACAGAATGACCAGAGCTTTCAACAAAAGGGTCAGGCCTAGACTGTTCGCACTGGGGCAGCTGGTGCTGAATCGGATCTTCCCGCATCAGATGAAGCCAAAGGGAAATTTTCACCCAATTGGCAAGGGCCCTACATGGTTCATAGAGTACTAACTGATGTAACTGAAATACGCTTGGCTTGCAGAAATAGACGGAGAAATTTGGCCAAAACCTATCAATTCAGATGCAGTCAAAAGATACTATGTTTAGAATGTTTGCATTTCTTCATCTGATGTAACTGAACTACGCTTGACTTGATTCCCATTTAAGAGGGGATACGTATACAGCCCTGTGGGTTCGGTCACAATTCAATAAAATCTTCATTTTCCCCATGGTCAGAAACTGGGGTAGAATTTTGAGAAGGACCCTCAAAATTATGAAGCAAGTCCAGCCAACTTCATCATATGCAGAACGCTCCAAAGAACCGCCTATTAAACTGGAGCAGAATTTTGAGGAGGACCCTCAAAATTCTAATGCAAAGAAGTCACAATGTCTCTAAAGTGTCACAGTCATTGGTTCATCTAATTTACTTGATATCGCATATTGCTCTGTTTTAAATAACCACATTCATCAAATGCACACATATTGTTCCAAAACATTATTTTATGAAACAGACAGATGCTACCCACGGTAACTTGATCAGGATTTTGATACAGACCAAAGCAAAGCAAATCAAGGAGGAGAAGTCACGAACCAACCTTCCCCGGAAAACTCACGATTTTCCTCTGGATGCAGGAGCTAGGAATATTCGCAAATACGTGAACACATCAAAATCACTATCTTCATAATGACAAAGCTACCAAACGCAAACATATCTTAAGCTAAGAAATACTCTGCTATCAGTCATTTCCTTTTTCTGCATGAGGCTAAGCCATGCCTCCTCAATTGCATGAGACCAAGAATTGTCTCCCATTTTGCATGAGGCTAAGCCCTACCTCCTCCTTGCATGAGACAAAGCATTGTCTCCCATCTTGCACGAGGCGATGCCCTGCATGTTCCTTTTCCTGCATGAGGCTAAGCCATGACTCCTCAACTGCATGAGGATAAGTCCTGCCTCCTACTTGCATAATATTAAGCATTGTCTCCCATTTCTCCTGAGGCTAAGAATTACCTCCCTAATTGCATAAGTCTAAGCTCTGCCTTTCCTTACATAATACCAAATGCTATGCTACTTTAAATCTAGCACTATTTTACATTTTTCTCGGGGCTAAGCTCTGCCCCCAGTCATACACAAGACTAAGTTCTGTCTTGTTTCCCTTATGACCAAGCATCATGTCTTTGCATTTCATGGGCTGAAACGTCGCCATTTTATCCAAAGGAGTCATATTCTGAAGGCATCATCCACATAGCCGGAAGACACCATGTCGTGGTCTGAGTATCTCTCAATATTGCACATCATTATTCAAAGGCGTCATGGTTCAGAGGCTTTATTTCCATGGCACGAGAACATCATTTCATGGCCTGCAAATTCCTTATCACGAGATTCATGGCCCAGGACATCATGATCTAAGGACATCATCATCATCGTCCAAAGACAACCTTCATGGTCAAAAGGGAATTTGCATCATCATTTAGCTTATAAACCTATACAAGCATTTTTCATAATTTTAAAGGCTTTAAATCAATTTCTTTCTGCATTTCATTATATAAATATCCAATAATTATGCTTCAATTATTTTTATGATCACTTAATCATCCAAAATTATCATTTACACCAACATGTATGTTTTAAATATTGTCACGCCCCAAAACCGAGGGACGGGATCGGCACCTAACCGAATGATTCCAATCAAGCGGACCTGGATTGCCTTTCCTACCCAATGCGTTACCCCGTGCACAATATACAAATTTATAATGACGTTACAACCAAATTCCCCTTTTCCTATTTTAAAACATCAACATTAGACAATCCAAAAATATACAAACTAAGCACAACACTTCCGACACGGAACCAAGATTACGAATAATTACAACTACTATCCAAAATACATACAACCCACACAGTGTCTACGGAGCCTCTAAGGGTACTAGGAGTTTACATAGACTTGTCGGTAATGAGGCCCCGGCTATACGTTCTTCAACTTAAGCAAAAGAGAATGATATGGTTCACACATGGCCCCGAGAGGAAATGAGGCTCACCGGAACTGCTGAAGAGATGACGAGGAGGCACCACTAATGGTGGACCGAGCTACCTGCTATAGAACCACCTACATCCATATAAAAGATGTAGAGCCCCCGGAAAAAGGGACGTTAGTACCATTGAATAGTACTAGCATGTATAGACAAACTTTACTCTATGTAAAATCAAGCAATACACATATAAAAGGCAGTTAAAGAAACCCAAAAAAATATTTCACAGGGATACAGAGAATCACAAATGAGGTTTTCATATTTTCTTATTTCAATTGTTCCCTTGTTGCGGGCGCAACCCGATCCCACCTCACAATCACATTACCCCCTTATTACTTCTGTTGCGGCATGCAACCCGATCCCATACCACAATCAAAATTCCACACTTATTTCTTCTATTGCGGCATGCAACCTGATCTCACCTCAAAATTCTATTGCGGCGTACAACCGATCCCACCTTACAATTATATCGTAGCGTGCAACCCAATCCCACCTTACAATTCTGTTGCGGCGTGCAACCCGATCCCATATTACAATTAAATTTTATAGTAACATCGACCAACCAATTAAATCACAAGGATTTTAATAATCAAGAGTATACATTCGTAAATAACAAAGTGAAATCAAGGCCATAGTAATATTTACCAAACGGTGAGTCATATACGGCATACCGTCAAGATATAATTCAATTAGATAAATCCACATTTCCTTTCCATTACTTTCTACACAACATTTGGCACTTAGATGCATTCAACAATTTGATTCATTATCACTTCTTTCATTTTGAAGCCCATCCCCTCATATCGATGTATTCAACATTTAACGAGCTTTGCACATGATAGAATAAGCAACAATGAATCAGTTTCTTACAGTCTCACATAGCATGGTGGTACGAAAATGAACTAGGACAATCAGAGAATAGGCTCTTACGTCTCAACACATTAGAACAATCAATTAACATATGCTCAAGCAAAAAGCTCTTACCAAATGCTCGGACACCAACAAGATGACTCTACAAAGATTAAAGTTAGCCATACATACCTTGAATCAGAATAACCCTTTAATTTTCTACCACAAATCACCAGACCTTCTAGAACCTTCAATCTAGTTCACAGCATGGCATAATTGAACTTAAAATTAGGAATAATGATCATGTCTTGAACTCACTTGAGTATTCTATCAAACACTAGGTGTTCCTTTAGGTTAAATGGCCTCTTTTTAGTGAAAGATCAATCTAACCAATTTCCTTTTACTAGATCGTGACTAGTGGTTACATGCATGCAAGACTCCTAACCCCATCTTCATGAACTCACCTAACCATGTTTCGTTTTAACAAAATCTGGAAATTAAGGTTTATGGGGTAGAAGCTTACCTCTTATGGTGAAGAAAATAGTGTCCTACTTGATTAGTTCCAAGCTTGAGTGATGAAGAAGTATCACTTTGATGAAGTTGGGACTCTCTCTCTCTCTAAAACTCTCTCTTCCTCTCTCTATTTTGTTCAAAAATTCTTTAAAATGGAAGGGTGTAAGTGTTTTAATGAACTCGGACTCCCTATTATGCGATCGCATGGTGCGTCGCATAACTCCCTCCGCAAAAGTCAAGGTGCAAGAATGCGACAACTATGTGGCCCGCATTCGTGAAATGCGATCGCATTCTAGGCCGCATAGCTGTCCTCAAAATGGACAGCAAACTGTCCAAGTATGCGACAACTATGTGGTCTGCATACCTGATATGCGGTCGCATAGTGGACCGCAGACCTGCGCAAATCTGGGAAATTATATTTTTTAAGTCCCAGGGTGCTTTTTTACTCAAAAGGGCCCGTTTTAAGAATTTCTACAGTTATAAAAACACGGGGACCTATTTGGGCATTATTTTTAGACTTGAAATTTTATGGGTCTTTACATTCTCCCCCACTTAAAATCATTCGTCCTCGAATGAGGATAGGGGAATCACTAGAGTAGGAAAAACACAAAATAAGCCAATCCCCAAATTTTTACTAACTCCGATATTTTCTGAAAATTTCGCTAGAGTTTCCTTTTTAATTAGGCCTATCTACTTGTTAGAGAGCCCCCGAAACAAATTTTAACCATTCCCACCAATTTTTAGTTACTCTATCAACTTGCACATAATCCGTTTATTTCAACAAGCTATATATAATTCAATTACTTCCACAAGCCTCACATAGTTCGGTTAACCCCACAAATTTGCACATAATTCAACTATTACAATGAATTTCACATAATTCGGCTAATCACAACAACATATACATTTAGGGCACAAATTTTGAGAAGTCACAATAGTAGGGTAATTAAGGGAGTGAACTGTTCTTGTACAAAATTTAACACAATATATAATTGCTTAGGAATGACAACTTTCAAAACCACTACCGGACTTATTCAAACAAGTGGGGATATTTCTCTTTCATTTCATTTTCCGCTTCCCAAGTTCCTTCTTCGACTTGCTGACCTTGCCATAACACTTAAACAGAAGCAATCTCTTTGTTCCTCAATTTACGTACTTGCCTATCAAGAATAGCAACTGAAACCTCTTCATACGATAATCCTTTATTAATTTCAACCGTCTCAACCGGCACAATGGAGGATGGATCCCCAATCACCTTCTTCAACATGGCCAAATGAAACACCGGGTGCACCTAATGACATCTCAGGGGGCAATTCCAGCCTATAAGCCACATGCACTATCCTTTGAGCAATCCGATACGGCTCGACATACCTAGGGATCAATTTTCCTTTCTTCCCAAACGGAATCACTCCTTTCATGGGAGACAACTTCAAGAATACCCAATCATCTACTTGAAACTCCAAATCTCTTCGACGAACGTCCGCGTAGGATTTCTGAGGACTCTGAGTAGTCTTCATCCTCTCCTGAATGACTTTAACTTTTTCCATTGCTTGGTGCACAAGATCCGGTCCTAGAAATTCCGCCTCGCCAACCTCGAACCATCCAATCAGAGACCTACACTTCCTTCCGTACAATGCCTCAAATGGGGCCATCTGAATACTAGCATGGAAACTGTTATTATAAGCAAATTCTATAAGCGGCAAGTGATCATCCCAGCTACCCTTGAAATCTAATACACAAGCCCGTAACATATCTTCAAGCATCTGAATGGCCGGCTCTGCCTACTTATCAGTCTGTGGGTGGAATGATGTGCTGAGATTTACATGCGTACCCAAACCTTGCTGAAATTTCTTCCAAAAGTTAGTTGTGAACTTGGCCCCTTAATCCGAGATAATAGATACTGGAGTGCAATGGAGCCTGACTATTTCTTTGATATATAAATGAGCGTACTGTTCTGCAGTATCGGTGGACTTGACTGGCAAGAAGTCAGCTGATTTTGTTAGTCGATCCACTATCACCCAAATTGAGTCGGACTTGCGCTGAGTGCGGGGTAACCCTACCACAAATTCCATATGGATCATCTCCCATTTCCACATTGATATTTCCATGAGCTACGTCAACACACCAGACCTCTGATGCTCGGACTTCACTTGCTGACAATTCGGACACTGATGCGAGACTAAATTGCATAGTTTAACATGTGATATACCTTACATTTTATGCGCA
>MDKJ01013508.1:0-10033 GCA_005239525.1 Nicotiana knightiana
ATATATATATATATATATATATATATATATATATATATTGGCTCATTCCTCTTTTTGACTGCTCTTGGTAAAAACACATATTGGGATATTTAACCAAGCATGTGAGGAATCCTTAGTTATTTAAGTGTGGGCTTGCCTAACCCCGGTGTTGGGCGCCATCACGACCTGAGTTGGTATTTTGGGTCGTGACATACCCACTCTAATCGGGGGTGGGACCATTGCACTTGCATAGCCTTCATTGGGAAACACCCAGTGTGCTGCTCTTGGTAGAGGTGGGGGAGGTTTTGGATGTTATCATGAGGCGGTCGGCCTCTCCTTTGTACTTGAGGCTCAAGATGAACCTCATCCACTTGCTCATCATCTTCCTCCTCCCCCAATGGTATATTTTTGAGGGCCTCATTGTTAAGATCCATTTAGTACCTAAAATCAATTCACAAACAAAATTAGAAAAACGAAAGGAAAGAAAGACAAAATACACAAATACTTAGATATATAGCGAAGACCGTCTAACTCCCCGGCAGCGGAGCCAAAAATTGATCGGGTCCAAACCCACACTACTTGAGTAGCGAGGAGGTCGATGCAATAATAACCCAACTAAGGCCGGGATCGAATCCACAGGGAGTTAATAATTGGAATTAGGTCTATATCTAAGTGAGATGCAGGTTTTAGCTCTAATTGCACTTCCACAAATTCGGTTAATATTCTACTTCTATTTTTTTACTCTAATGATTGCAATTAATAAAACTAAGGACAATATTTTTTGTTTTGGGTTTTTCAATTTTTTAAAGGGACTAGGGTCATGACTTCTACCTAGGTGGTTATCTAACGAGTTGTAAAATCTAGGGCAAGCATGATTAGTTGGGATTGTAATATAGCTATCAAACCCGGGTACTCACTCTATACCTCTCGGTAGTTTGAGTGGATTTTGCCCAATTTGGATTTCTCAAGTCCAATTAGGTATTCATACGAATCAAGTGATATTAGCTCAAGTCGGGTATTACTGTCTCTAGGTTTAACCCTTTAATTGGGGCTATCAATTTCTTGAGTTCCCCCTAATTCCTTGTTATCCTAGTTTTCTTAGACTTAGTCTCACTTTCTCAAGTAGAGACTAAGTCACTTAGGCATGGATCAATATTTGCAACCATTAATTCTTGAGTTCTAGCAATAACTAAGCTAAATATCACTAACTCATTCACTAACAATCCCTAAATCAAACACCCATTAAATACCCACACTAGGGTTGGGTCACAACCCTAGCTATGGGTTTAACTACTCATGAAAATAGCAAAAATTAAAGAAGAAATGAAGATAGAATCCATAATATTAGATTAAGGGATGAAAATCTAGTGTTTAAATACAAAATCTAGTAAAACAAATACCAAAAACAATGAAAATAGGCGACTCAGGTGCTCCCCTAAAACATAACTTAACCTAAAAATGACAAAAAGTTCTATTTATACTAAGCTGAAAAAATCTGGCAAAAATGCCTCTGTGGAAGTTGTGTGGCCGCATAATTCTGAGTGCAGCCGCACACTTGCTTCTGCGGCTGCATAATTGTGGTGTGGTCCGCGTTCTTCACTTTGAATTCTGGTTTGAACTGGACTTTTGCGGATCGCACAATTCTGAGTGCGTCCACGCTCATGATTATGCGGTCGCATAAAAGTGATGCGGTCCGCACTTCCTTGACTTTGGCTTGAAACAACTCTCTGGATATTCATCATCGCGGACTGCACAGTTGTGTGTGCGACCGCACTTGACATCCTACGGCCGCACAATTTTGGTGCGGTCCGCACTCCTTCATTTTGCCCAAGTTGCCAACTCTCTGATTCTCGTTCATCGCGGACCACATAATTTAGATTGCGGCAGCACAATATTGGTGCGGTACGCGCTCCAACAAGTTGCCAAAATACCAAGTCTCTGAATCTCATTCTTGCGGACCGTATAATTTTGATCGCGACCGCACAATATTTGTGCGGTCCACACTGTATGCCTCTTTGTCTTGTTTTGGTTTTTTTGTTCAACTTTTGACTCCTTTATGAGTTGATTTTGATTCCTTTTGCTCATATTGAATAATTCCTGCAAACAAGCACATTTCATTAGTTTCTGGGAATACCTTTCAGAATTTTTGACCTATAACACAAGTAAAAGAGAACAAATAAGAGGTCAAAATCCCTACTTATCAGATCCCTGTCATAATGAGATGGGACCAAGCAAATCAATTCATGTTAGTTTTAAGGAATTGATAAGTTTTCCCCTGAGCTCGGGAGCTAGACCCGTGCCCAGGTATACCTTTCGTTCAGGTTGATGTTCGGTCAATATGATCTGTTCCAGCTTTTCGACAATTGACTTGGTGGCATCAAAACCATCGGGGACTCTGAAGGATCAAGGAACCCCATAATCATCATCCTCGTCAGTCCCATGCTTCTCTGAATGGGTCGAGGCCGATGTATGTGGTTGCTATTTGGCCTCCTACTTTCCATTTGAATATGACCCTTTGTTGATAAGAGTGTTGATATTGGTATCACTTCGTCGACTGCACACTTTTCCTTGGTTGCGGGTTGCTCCCTGTAGACTGTTTTAACTCCCTCTAGTGTCAGGAACTTCAGAACCTGGTGAAGGGTCGATGGTACTTCCCTCATGTTGTGGATCCATGGCCTCCCGAACAGGGCGTTATACCTCATATCGCCCTCGATCACATGGAACTTTGTCTCTTGGATGGTCCTGGCTACGTTTACTAGCAAAGTTATTTCGCCTTTGATGGTTTCGCATGCCATGCTAAAGTTGTTATGTACTCTGGCCACGGGCACAACTTGATCCTGTAGGTCATGCTGTTCCACGACCCTCGGTCAAATGATGTTGGCCGAGCTACCTGGATCAATCAAAACACATTTAACTTGAGTCTCATTCATAAGTATAGGTATTACCAATGCACCGTTATGGGTTTGCAAGATCCCCTCTGCATACTCGTCATTGAAAGATAGAGTTCCTTCTGGTACATAATCTCGAGTTCACTTCTCCCTTGTGATCGACACCTTGGTGCGTTTAAATACTGGTCCTTGAGGAATATCGACCCCTCCAACAATCATGTGGATCATATGTT
The DNA here is from genome assembly GCA_005239525.1 of Nicotiana knightiana. Classification (NCBI taxonomy): domain Eukaryota; kingdom Viridiplantae; phylum Streptophyta; class Magnoliopsida; order Solanales; family Solanaceae; genus Nicotiana; species Nicotiana knightiana. The sequence goes on from MDKJ01013508.1 coordinate 3,101, forward strand.
GGGGATATTCTTGCTCGTTTTGGATGTTTGAATCTCTATTTCTAAAGTGGTTTTTAGCCCGATCACTTAAGAATTCCCGAAGGCGACCCTCATTGAACAACCGGGCTACTTCCTCCCTTAGATGTCTGCAATCTTCTGCTCTATGGCCATGGGTGCCATGATACTTGAACATTTGATTGGGATTCCTTTGGGCTGGATTGGTTTGCAGAGGTCGATGTCATCTAGTATCTTTGATGCGTCTGATGGCTGATACAATAGTTGATGCATCAATGTTGAATTTATATTCAGACAGCTGTGGTGCTTCTTTGGACTCGACATTTCTGTCGAAACCATTCTTTCTCATGAGCCCTCGAGAGCTCTGACCTCGATCGTTTCTTCTTTCACCTTGTATGGGGTTGCATCCAGGTTCTTTGTTTCTCTGATCTCCATTGTATGGCTGGTAATGATCCCTGTTTGATCGTGGTTCCATTTCAGTGTCCCTTTTGACTCTGTCGACGGGCCTCATAGGATAAACGGACCCAGAAGGAGTCCCCAGTTGGTCGTCTTTGACCCTAATTTTCTATTGATACCGATTATGCACATCGGCCTAGGTGACAGTTGGGTATTCGATCAAGTTCTACTTTAATTGTTGTGAAGCCACCGAACTTAGTACTTTTAATCCTTGAGTGAAGCCCTGAACGGCCCAATCATCGGCAACCGGTGGTAGATCCATACATTCCATTTGGAACCGAGACACAAACTTTATGAGTTGTCACCTGGGCCGATGTGTATAATCGGTATCAATATAAAATTAGGGTCAAAGACGACCGCTGAACTTTGCACTTTTAATCCTTAAGTGAAGGCCTGAACGGACCAATCATTGGCAATCGGTGGTAGATCCATACGTTCCATTTGGAACCGAGACACAAACTCTGTGAGCATCTCGTTATCTTTCTGTTTTACCTTGAAGAGGTCTGACTTCCTAGTCTCGACCTTTATAGCTCCGGTGTGTGATTTAACGAAGGAATCTACAAGCATGGCAAAAGAACCAATGAAGTTGGGTGGCAAATTATGGTACCATATCATCTCTCCCTTTGTTAGGATATCCCCAAATTTCTTCAACAATACGGATTCGATCTCATCGTCCTCCAAATCATTCCCCTTAATCGCGCGTGTGTAAGAAGTGACATGCTCGTTGGGGTCAGTCGTTCCATTGTACTTGGGAATATCTTGCATACGGAAATTCTTGGGAATTGGTTTTGGATCCGCGCTCAGAGGGAAGGGATTTTTCACGAACTTCTTTGAATCCAAAGTCTTCAAAATCGGTGGTTCCCCCGGAATTTGATCAACTCTAAACTTATAGGTTTCCACCTTCTTGTCATTTTCTTCAACCTTCTTCTCCCCCGATTCTATTTGATTTGTCAGCTCCTCGAGCATGTTCATGATAGCAGAGTCGGTCCCTGATTAATTTCCATTTGATCTTCTTGACACCAATTCGGCCCTATGAACAACTTCCTGCGATGGCTCGGGCTCGACCCTGCTTGATGCATGGTTCTGGTTTTGGAATTGTGCTATTGCAGCTTGTTGAGCCTGCAACATTTCAAATATCACTCGAAGGCTGATCCCACTTTCTTCGTCTCCATGTGCGCTCTAACTGGCTGCCCGAACATCTCTGCGGATGCTATTCTCGGGGTCGACGGCCAGGTTTTACATTAATGGAAACATGGGAACTGACGTCGATTAGGTCTACCGTTGGGACTCCATCGAGGTCAAATGGAGGTACTTCGTTCCCTGGGCGGCTATGTTGTCGTTCTCGCCGTGGAAACCAAGGCCATTGTCTATGTGTGTGGATGCTGCTTGAGAGTTTGACATGCTGATCTTGGAATCAAAGATACTCACAAGAACAAATATACAATAGTGTGTGTTACGAAATTTAGTACCAAGCAATCACTATTATCCTCAGCCCCACGGTAGGCGCCAAACTGTTTATCCTAAAAACGGATAACAATTGAATTTATATGTGGTTTTAAGGACACGTGATTTTACTTGGCAATAAATGGGAAAATATGTAAATCGATATTGAAGATGACTGCAAAGAAAAATAAAAGAAAACCAAATGAGACATGCAGCTTTGGCTCTCGAGATAAGTTACCCTCGAACCAAATGAATGATCAAAATGAGTTATGGATAAAGTAACAGAATATTGAGAGCTTAAACAAAAGTAAAATGCTTTGAATTGCGTGAATTTGATGATTTTACACATGATTAGACCCCTTTTATATAGTGGGAGAGTCATACTTATGGTACAACTCTAAATACAGTAAGAAATCCAATGATTGGCTAATTAGTCGGCCTCATCTTGATATGTGCCGAGATTTCCATCGTGACCCTTGCTCGATTACGGATATTTCGGCTTACGTTACTTTACTAGGTAAACTTCCATCAGTCTCGCTTGATCTCCGTTTTGCTTGGCCTCGATCTTGGCTGATCTCGTCCTCGGTCGGTATCTGAATCAAGGGTTCAGCAAACTAACTTCGTACTGAGGCTCGATATAACACGAAGCCGAACCATGGCCTATCATGATCCAATCTCGACTAGTCATAATAAGGACAGGCCCGTTATGACCGTATACAATTATTAAAGTCTTCCCCAAAAGATTAGGTGTGTGATTAAAGATTTGCCAAGTTTTAGGGGAATTTCTTGTATTATCTCTATAAAATAGTTTTCAAAAGTTATGTTGAATTACATTCTCTACTAAAAGGCGCCTTTGTCACAGCTCATCTTGTAACTCTCGGTGAATGTGGATGTAAAAACTTAGTAGTACCGTGTTTTATAGGCGTTTGGAAATGAGTTGAGATCCTGACCATTGAAACTATATTAAAGCACGTTTCAACATATTCATGTCCTATTGAACTTTACTGTAGGGAATTTTACTGGACTGGATCTCAAACCTTTGGAAATGTCCAACCAGATAGCAGCGGTTGTCAATGAGCATGTTTAGAAAGCCACCTTGAAAATAGATTTGGGTGTAATTAAGTGTAATTATACAGTTTGGCATGTTTGTTTTGTCATTTAATTACTTAATCGGCATGAAATTAGGTGTAATTGGTGGGGTGTAACTACACTCTCTAATTCTCAAGAAGAGGTGAGAATTGGTGGTAATTACACTATGTAAGGTTGTTTTCTAGTTTCTTTCCTTTTTGTTTTTGTTTTAATTATTTTTTTAAAACTTTTTATTTCTATTTTTTTTAATTTATTAATTTTATTTTGCTTTTTAATTTCTTTTGAAATTTTGAAATATATTTTTCTTTGTACATTATTTATCTTTTATTTCTCTACTTTTACTTCTTGTGATTCCATGTAATAGCTTATATTTTATTTTTATCTATTTTAGTATTCTATTTTTTGAAACTACACCTCCTAATATAAGAAATAATGAGTCATTAACAAACATGTCATATAATGAGTGATGCAATTAAAGTGAAATTTCGTTATTGAACTGTGTTTACCTTGAAAATGGTAGTTACAATTATATCTGATTTTGTGATTCTAAAAATACGTGATTTATTTTAATACTAGTTCTTAGGCATTAGATGCTAAGTGCGAGCTAGAAAAATGAGACAATAGCAAAGGGAAATGGTGTTTTGCAAACCAAACAGACTTGAGACGAGGTCTCGAGCTGGCCGAAACTTGGCCTCGAGGTCAAGCTAGTGTGCTTGAATGGGGGCGATAGATGGGGGAATAACAGTGTAGAGGGCCTCGAGAATAGCCTCTTTATGATCAATAATGAGCAATAAATGAAGAACAATAAATGAAACACGATAAACGGAAGCAATAAATCAATGGAGCAATTGTAGAGTATGTTTAAGTTAGAGAGCAGAGAATGTTCTTGTTCTTCTATTAAATATCGTATACCTTATAAAATGACAAGGATCCCCTTTATATAGGAGGGGGAATTCCATCGTGGTACATGTACAATTATTACAAAGAAAATACAGTTGGTACAACTATTTAATGTCCAGTATGGACTTGTACTATTTTTGCAGGCGTTGTCAGCTAGAATCACGTACCTTTTGGGAATTTCCCGCCTCATCCTCATGAAGGTCTCTGATTTATGCCGCTCCGAGGTCGAGCGTGGGGGATCCTCGATATGCTTCCTCGGTGTCGAACCTCGAACTGTGCCTCGAGCCCTCTGAAGACGGGCTACGGAATGCTATAATGATCAAAAAATCGGAGGCCGAGCTACCTGGATCCACGAGCACATGTTTGACCTGAAATTTATTCAAAAGAAAAGAAATTACCACTGCATCATTATGAGGTTGAGACAAGGTCTCGATGTCCTCTTCGCTGAATGAAAGAGCATCTTCAAGTATGTAGCTCCGAGTTTGCTTTTCCCTGGTGATGGATACTTTTGTTCGCTTGAAAACGGGTCCCTGAGGGACATCAACTCCTCCAATAATCATGTGGATGACGCGTTGTGGTTCTTCTGTTTCATTTTTCCTGTTCGCCTCTCTTTCCCGAAATTGGTTTTTAGGTCGGTCACTGAAGAACTCTCGAAGGTGCCCTTTGCTAATCAGTCGAGCTACCTCTTCTCAAAGTTGTCTGAAATCCTCGGTCACTTTTGAGATGTTACAGGCACAGCATGTGGCTATTGCTCAGTACAAAGCCATCAAAAAACTCCGAGCACGGCGGTACTAGAAACGGCTCCGCGAGTCGAGCAAGCACCGGAGAGATCGAGCAATAACGGGTCAGCAGCCGACCCCGCTATTATGAAAACGCTTGAGAACCTCACTAAAAGAATTGAATCAGGAGAAAAGAAGATAGAATCTAATGACAAAAAAGTGGAGACCTATAACTCGAGGGTTGATCAAATCCCGGGTGCACCCCCGATTCTGAAGGGTGTAGATTCAAATAAGTTCGTGCAAAAACCATTCCCATCAAGTGCGGCTCTGAAGCCCATCCCGAAGAATTTCAGAATGCCCGACCTCCCAAAATATAACGGGACCTCGGACCCCAATGAGCACATTACCGCTTATACTTGTGTTGTTAAAGGGAACGACTTGAAAGATGACGAGATTGAATCCTTCTTGTTAAAAAAATTTGGAGAAACGCTGTCAAAAGGGGCCATGATGTGGTATCATAACCTACCCCCGAACTCAATAGATTTGTTTGCCATGATGGCAAACTCTTTTGTGAGGGCGCATGCTGGTGCCATCAAGGTTGCTACAAGGAAATCCGACGTCTTCAAAATCAAACAAAGAGAGAATGAGATGTTAAGGGAGTTCGTATCCCGCTTCCGATTGGAACGAATGGAATTACCACCGGTCTCCAATGACTGGGCAGTGCAGGCCTTCACTCAGGGCTTGAACGGACGAAGCTCGATAGCTTCAAGCAACTAAAGCAAAACTTAATCGAATATCCCGCCATAATTTGGGCGGATGTACACAACAGGTATCAATCAAAGATCAGAGTCGAGGATGACCAACTGGAAGCTCCCTCCGGCTTGGTATATCCTAGCAGGCTCTTAGCAAAATAATCAAGGACCGTAGAAAGAAAGTCGAGACCAAACAGAGAAAGGTATCAATCATACATTGAGGATCAAAGAAATGCCCTGAGGCGCAATATACCTCGCAGCGATCAAAGGACGGATCGAGGTCAAGGTCCCCGGGGACTCATAAACAGCCAGGTTCGACAGGCACACAGTGCCAATAGAGGAACCTCGGTTATTTGAGTACAACTTCAACATAGATGTTTCAGACGTCGTATCGGCCATAGGTAAAATCAAAGATACCAGGTGACCAAAACCCATACTATCAGATCCTTCACAGAGGAACCCTAACTTGGTATGTGAATATCACGGCACTCATGTTTATAGGACTGAGGATTGCAGACAACTTCGAGAAGAGGTAGCCCGGCTGATTAGCAAAGGGAACCTTCGAGAGTTCCTCAGTGACCGAGCTAAAAACCAATTTCGGGAAAGAGAGGCGAACGGGAAAAATGAAACAGAAGAACCACAGCACGTCATCCACATGACTATTGGAGGAGTCGACATCCCTCAGGGACCTATTTTCAAGCGAACAAAAGTATCCATCACCAGGGAAAAGCGAACTCGGGGCTACATGCTATTTCATTCAGCGAAGAGGACATAGAGACCTTGTCTCAACCTCATAATGACGCATTGGTAATTTCTTTTCTTTTGAATAAATTTCAGGTTAAATGTGTGCTCGTGAATCTAGGTAACTCGGCCAATATAATTAGGCCGAGGGTGGTAGAGCAACTAAAATTGCTCGACCAGATCGTGTGCGCCTCTCGAGTCGTCAACAGATTCAACATGGCGAGCGAGACAACGAAAGGGGAAATCATCCTCCCAGTCAACGTAGCCGGTACAATTCAAGATACCAAGTTTCATGTCATCGAAGGTGACATGAGATACAATGCTTTGCTTGGAAGGCCATAGATTCACAGTATGAGGGAGGTGCCGTCAACCCTTCATCAAATGATGAAGTTTCCTACGAAGGATGGAGTAAAAACAGTGTACGAAGAGCAGCACGCAACAAAAGAGATGTTCGTAGTGCACGATGTGGCATCGGCCTCGACACCTTCTACATCGAAGGAGCCAAAGAACAAGCAAAACAGCTGAGTAGCAATCACAAACTACATCCTCGGATGAACGAATAAAGGACCGTGCCGCGTCCTCGGAACGAGTAACTGAAGCATATTGAGGCTTGAAAGCCACCACAGTTAAGGTACAATCCTCTCCCTCTTTCCTTCACATTTTACACTAACCTATGTGCAGGTGTTCGATTGAAAGGAATCGAAGCACCCTCTAGCTCGAAGGCCTTAGGTTTTAAAGCATGTGTTACGCTCTTTTTCTCTCATATCGGATTTTAACCCAAATGGGTTTTACCGACGAGGTTTTTAACGAGGCAACATCCATATGCTACCTAAGGAGAA
>MDKJ01028496.1:0-14340 GCA_005239525.1 Nicotiana knightiana
CATTAATGCGCATAAAATGTAAGGTATATCACATGTTAAACTATGCAATTTAGTGTCGCATCACAATCCCTAACCATATGATGAGTATCACCACACTAAAAGCAACCCCTCGAAGTACGTGGCAGCTGAGACTGACTCGGACTTGGCCTGCTGGAATGGCCGATAATAGTACCTTGAGCAGGAGGCACACTAGACACTGGCGGTGCATAATAAGGATCCTGAGGCCTAGGAGGAGCTAGAACACTACTGCTGCTAGAAGAGATGAATGAACAAGGTGACTTACAAAACCTCTACCATGGCGTGTTGCTGGTGCACGAGCTCCTGAATAATGACCAGTCTCTTGAGACCTCTTGGACTTTCTCTCCTCTCTGTACCGGGCAAGCATGCCCTCCACTCTCCTGGCAATACATACGACCTGCTGATAAGTGATGTCCATCTCTAACTCCCTGGCCATACTGGTCCGAATACTGGGGTGGAGTCCCTCAATGAAGCGACGAACCCTCTCTCTGAATGTAGAAACCAAAGCTGATGCATGTCGAGCTAACTCACTGAAACAGACTGCATACTCCGACACAATCATACAACCCTGGTGCACCTGTTCAAATTCTGCGCGCCAAGCATCGCTGAGGCTCTGAGGGACATACTCACGCAAAAACATATCGGAGAACTGAGTCCAAGTGAGTGAGGCTAACTCATCCGGACTACTCATCTCATAGGCACGCCACCACCGATATGCCGCTCCCCTCAGCTGGAAAGTGGTGAAAGAAACCCCACTCGTCTTCGCTATGCCCATAGTGCGGAGGATATGATGACACTCCTCAAGAAAACCCTGAGCATCCTCTGAAGCCAATCCGCTGAAACTGGGTGGGTGGTACTTCTTGTACCTCTCAAGTCTAAGCTACTCTACCTCAGAAGCAGCTACCCTGGTCTCATGCTGAACCGGAGCCACTGGGGGCATAAGAATAAACTCTGGGGCCCGATCAACCTGGACCCTCATCTTAGGAGTACGGGCTGCGGGAGTCTGTGCCCCTCGCCCCGCCTGAGATGTGGCAGGAGCTATCAGCCTGAGATGTGGCAAGAGCTATCGGAATCAGTCCAGCCTGAGCTAAAGTGCTGAACATGCTCATCAACTGAGCCAACGTCTCTTGGAGGGCTGGAGCAGCAATAGGAATCTCCGGTGCCGGCCCTCCAATTGGAGCTGCTGGGGGCTCCTCTGTCACAACTCACACAGATGCTATGGCTGCACTGCGTGGTCGTCCTCTACCCTGGCCTCTGGCAGCTCTGGCAGGGGGCTCGGGTGCCTGATCGTCGGATCTCCCGGTGCGGGTATATGCTTTTATATTTTTTGAATGATTTTTAATATATTTAACTTATATTAAAAGAATTATGTACTTTAAAATTTTATTTTCATATTTTACTTAAATAAAATGAAAAGATTTAAGATTTAACTATTGCATGTAATAACAAATTTTAAGATTATTTATTTACTTATAATATTAACTATTAAGTAAATCTATTCATCTCCTTATTCGTAATTTGACACTTAAGAGCACTTTCTGAAAAGCTTAGCCAAACACAAATTATTGTTAAAAAGTGCTTTTGGGAGTGATTAGACAAACACAAACTGCTTCTCTCAAAAAAGTACTTTTTTCAAAAGCACTTCTCAAAATAAGTTGATTCTCCCGCTTGACCAAACAAGGATAGTTTAATTCTCGAGAAGCAAAAAGTATTACATGAAATTGGAAAGAGAGAGTAACAATCTACTCTTACAACAATAATTTGAATAAATCGAGTAAATAAGTTTCATATACCGAAATATCAAAGCCTAGAGATTTTATGGAAACATGAACAGATTTTATAGTATACAACATAGACATGAAATTCTTTTATCTTATGGATTTTGGAGAAACTAGTATAAAAAGTAATAGACTGGAAGAGGTAAATACACCTCAAAACCTTGATTTATTAAATAAATTGACTATCCCTAAGGTAGATACAAAAACTATTTATGACTATGGATGGTTTGATAAACTTTCTTCAAAACAGTTGATAAAAACAACTGAGCAATCTTTGGCTCTAAATTCAGAAGAGCAGACTATTTGTTTATTAAATAAACAGGATATTAATTTTTATAAACCAAAGTATAATTATATACATATTGGCATGGTTCAAATTGCTTTTAAACCTTTAAATCTTAAAGGGTTACCGGAAATCTTTTTAGCAGCCTTAAGAGATGCTAGAAATTTGAATTTTAGACAATCGTTGATGGGTTCAATTGAATCTACTGTGGCATATGGTCCAGTTTATTTTAATACACAACCTAATCTTCAATTGGCTCTATCTGATGTTAATATACTTGATGCTTTGACATTAAATGTCAAAACAACACATGGTTATAATTATGCTCCCGGATCCGAACTTATATGTTTGTCTTATAGAATGTATTATAAGTTTTTATCTACGTTGAATCCTAGATGTAAAATTTATGATACTTCTAACCAAACTATTTTGGTGGAAACCAATTTTACAAAGTCTAAGGTCACTACAAGGAGACCTATTAAGTGGGAAGAAATTAATTTCCCAACTACATGTACTTTAAATTCGATTATATCCCCAAGCCAAGTCACAGATGAAGCCACTAATAGTGAATATTCTCATATTACTCAGAATCCTGATGGTAGGATATGTATCCAATTTCTTAATAAATCTCCTGTTTATAATAGGCGATCATTTTCAGGTTATATATCTCTCTACCTGAAATACAACATATTTCCCCTATTACTCCCGATATTCCTATTTATGGTCCAGCAAGAGATAGGCCTTTATCTTTGCATACTCTAAGTGATACTTTGAGTGAAAGAATGGTTGAACGGGTAAAAATTCACCCTAAGACAAATATTGCTCAAGCGACTGATAAGTTGTCTGATCTGGAACCTACTCCATCTGATATGGATTTTGACGTTAATGAAACGTCCAACCCAAATGATGTGTAAATTATGTTGAGTCATCAAATTGATTTTAGTCCAGGTTCCCTGGAAAGAAAACACATTCAAAAGGAATTTCAAAATGAAAAATGGAACAAGTTTAAAACTTGGTTTTTTGAAGCTTATAGCCAAAATGATTTAAATAATATTTCAAAAGAATTCTATGAAACTTGTGCTTTACATAATAAAATTATTTATTTTGCTCCATGGTTTATAACCACTTATTTACCTTTATATATTAAGGTTATAGAAAGGACTTTTAAGGAGAGTAATGGAACTATAACTTAGGCCATTTACCCTCCTCAAGCACCTTTTGTATTACCTAATAGTACTGGGTTAACTTTTTCTGCCTTTCTAAAGTTTATTCAAAGTGATGTTGCCCAGATTACTATTAATGAAATAAATAATTTAATTGCTCAAAATAATTATTTGAGTCTGTATGTTAAGATGCTAGGAGAGCATATTAGTTCTCTTGATAAAAAATTAGATGAATTAATTATTTTAATAAATGGTTTTCATAAAACCTCACAAAAGGATATTGCTTCTACTTCTAATAGTAAAACTACTATTAATGTTCCAACGCATATTCAGCGACCTATTGATACTACTGGTTTTAAAATAAAATCTTTCAATGATTTAGAAAGTCTTATTGATAAAGATCTTTCTGGTTTGACCACTAAACCAATTGGTTTATCAAATGATATTTCAGAAATTAATAAAATCGAAAATTAATTTTCTGGAAATAATAATTTGGAAACCTTTGAAGTTAATTCTAGACGGTTTAAATCCAGATATCGCAACCAACAAAGTGTTGTTAGTAAAGGTGGCTATGCTACTATCCCTGCTATGATGGCGTATTATTACCCTCGTCCAACTCCTCAAGATGTTCTCATAGAAGAAAGAGATTGGAATCAGACTAACACGTCATATAGTGGAAATGAGGTGTATGAATGAAATCTTGATGGCCTAACTGAAAGACAAGTCTCAATTATGGTACATCGTATGTTAATGTATTCTTCTATTTGTAGGCATACAAATAATAACTCAGACCATGCTACCTGTAAGATGATTATTGCAGGGTTTACAGGACAACTTCGTGGCTGGTGGGATAATTTCTTATCTCCTGAGGTTAAACAGGCGATTACTAGTGCCTCCAAAGAAGAGGTAAAAGTTAAAATGGTCACTGGTGAAAATGGTAACCCAGTAGAACAAGTTGTTAAGCAAGTTAAAGAAGATGCAGTTTATACTTTAGTTCTTACTATTCTAGAACATTTCAATAGAAGATTTTCCAATCAAAATAAGACACTTCACACCCTTCTGAATGGTCTTAAATGTAGACATTTGGGAGAATTTAGGTGGTATAAGGATACTTTCTTAAGTAGAGTAATGGATCTACCAGAAAGTAAAATAAGTTATTGGAAGGCAAAGTTTATAGATGGACTTCCCCCATTATTTGTTGAAAGGGTTAAGAAGACCCTAAGAGGATATCTATCTGAGATTCCTTATGATAATTACATCTATGGTAAGCTGATAGGTACTTGCACTCAAGAAGGGTTAAGCTTATGCAATGAGTTAAAACTAGTTCAACAGGTGAAAAGAAACCAGAAGTCAGAAAAATCCCAATTAGGAGATTTCTGTACCTAATTTTGAATGGAAGGGCCTTCCCAAGATAAAGGGAAGAAGAAGTATTTTGATAAGAAGGATTCAAGGAATTCTCATAGAAGACATCGTCGTTCAAAACTGTCAAAAGAAAAGCATGAAGCTAAGAAAGCTCACCGCAAGTCTACCAGATTTGTAAGAAATTTCTCTAAGAGAGAATTAAAGGACATCAAATGTTATAAGTGTGGCAAATATGGACACATTACTCCAAATTGTAAGCTTGAAAAGCTTAAGTCTTTAGGACTTGACGAACACACTCGTCACAAAGTCTATGGTTTGTTATACACTTCAAGATCTGAATCAGATTATTATGGAACAGGTTCAGAACACGGTTATAACAGTAGTGGTAATGATAATTCTGATATTGACTTTGTCTCAAAAGCTTGTGTTAATTGTGCAGGTGATACTTGTACGTGTGAACAGGATGAATTTTATAAAATTCAATCTCAGTTTGAAGATTTAAAATTTGATATGATAACTTCTGATAATGTGATTGAACTGTTAAAAGAAGTTTCTAATGAAAAACTTAGAAAATATTTTTTAGAAATGGCTTCTTCTAAACCTTCTTCTTCAAAATCTTTTGAAAAACCGAAGAAGATTGATATTATAGATTCAAATCCTTATTCTTTAAAAGAAGTTTTTACTCGTCTTGACAAAAAAGGCAGTCAAGATATTGAAGTTAGACATATTTCTCTTGATGATTTAAAAACTGAAGTCGGAAAACTTAAAAATGAGATTAAATCTCTCAAACAGAATCAAATGATTCATGATCAGAGAATTTCTCAATTAGAGAATGACGAGAATGATGATTCTTCTCCCTCAACACCGCCTACTGATAAAGGAAAAGGTATAGTTGATAAAGGTAAAGATGATGATATTCCTATTAGTTCAAAACAAGACAGTTTTCTGGGAATGATGCAGATTGTAACTGCACATCGATGGTACATTAAATGTACTATTTTAATTAAGCACGACTTTAAAATCTCTAACACTACAATGATTGATAGTGGAGCAGATGTTAGTTGTATTCAAGAAGGATTAATCCCTTCTAGGTTTTTTGAAAAAACTACTCATGTTGTTAAATCAGCTTCTAATCATGCATTAGATATAAAGTATAAATTATCTAATACTCATATTTGCCAAGATAAAGAGTGCATTCCTCATTTTTTCTTTTTAGTGAAAAGTCAAATGCATCCTCCAATTATACTTGGAACCCCTTTTATAAATTCCATTTATCCCTTTTCAAAAATAGATTCAAATGGCTTCATAGCTAGTTTTAATGGTAATACCATAAAATTTGATTTCATAACTGAACCAGTAAGTAGAGACATCAATACTTTGATCCATATGAAACAAATGCAATTGATTCTTTACAAATGAAAATTTACAGTATGAACATTGTTGATGCACTCTGTCCTGCTAAAGTACAGGAAAAAATCAAATTGATTTCTGAACAAATGGATATTGATATTTGTGCCGACCACCCAAGTGCTTTTTGGAACCGGAAAAAAGCATATTGTGACTTTGCCATATGAGGACAGCTTTTGCGAAAATGATATTCCCATTAAGTCAGGACCATGTCAAATGAATGCTGAGTTAGTGGAATTTTGAAAAAAAGAGATTGATAGTCTTTTACAAAAGGGTTTGATAAAACCTTCAAAATCATCTTGGTCTTGCACTGCTTTTTATGTCAATAAAGCAGCTGAACAAGAACGTGGTATTCCTAGATTGGTTATTAATTATAAACCTTTAAATAAATTTTTAAAATGGATTAGATATCCTATTCCAAATAAAAAGGATCTTTTATCAAGATTATATGATGCCAATATATTTTCAAAATTTTATTTAAAATCAGGATATTGGCAAATTCAGATTTTTAAAGAGCATACTTATAGAACTGCTTTTAATGTTCCTTTTGGGCAATATGAGTGGAATGTTATGCCATTTGGTTTAAAAAATGCCCCATCTGAATTTCAAAAAATTATGAATGATATTTTTAATCCATATTTGGATTTTGTCATTGTTTATATAGATGATATTTTGGTTTACTCCAAAACTCTTGAAACACATATCAGGCATCTTGATATTTTTAAAAGAATTGTTATACAAAATGGTTTAGTTATTTCTAAATCAAAAATGAGTTTATTTCAAACAGATGTCAGGTTCCTTGGACACCAAATCTGTCAAGGAAAAATTACTCCTATTCAAAGGTCTATTGACTTTGCTTCAAAATTTCCTGATGTTATAACAGACAGGACTATGCTACAAAGATTTTTGGGAAGTTTGAATTATATTTCTCCATTTTATAAAAATATTTCTAGAGATTTAGCACCCTTAACTGATAGGTTAAATAAGGATAAAAAGGGTAATAAATCCCCTTGGAATGATAGTCTCACTGAACTTGTTAAAAACATTAAGCAACGGGTTAAAACCTTGCCTTGCTTAACTCTTGCTAACTCTGCCTGGCAAAAAATTATTGAGACTGATGCTTCTAATATTGACTATGGAGGAATACTTAAACAAGTTAATCCCCATGATAAGCATGAATATCTTATTTGATATCATTCAGGCAAATGGACTGAAGCCCAGCGAAAGTATGCGACTGTGGCACATGAAATGTTATGCATTGTTAAATGCGTCTTAAAATTCCAGGATGATCTTTATAATCAGAAATTTCTGATTAAAACAGATGCTCAATCTGTTAAATATATGTTTGATAAAGATGTTAAACATGATGCTTCAAAATTAATGTTTGCTAGATGGCAGGCCTAACTAGCTCTTTTTGATTTTGAAATCTTGTATAAAAAAGGAATTGATAATTCTCTCCCAGATTTTCTATCTAGAGAATACTTAAATAATTGACTATGTCTTATTTTGCAGCTTTCTTTGATGATAAAAAATTAATTACTATCTTAAAACTATTCCTTTAGGAAGAGATATTCTAGAAATGATTCTTGAAAAAATAATTGTTGCTATACAGGAAGAAATGCAAGAAGTTCATTTCTCTATACATGATTATGAGGATGATGATAGTCCTTATTATTTAGATCCAGAAGATTATTTTGGATCAATTGAATTAAATGATATGAATAATTATTTTGACCTCCATTAATATAATTTGCTAATTTTGCAGCATGGGAGGGAACGACCTTCCTTGGTCGCAGATACGCAGCAAAGGTAGAAGAAATAGAGGAAGAGGAAGATCAGCCTCTCAATCCTCTCAGAGGTCATCATACGCCTCATTCTTTCTAGTCATAGAACTGGGAAACAGAAGTCTGATAAACTCAAAAGTTGGCGACGCATCATCTCCAAAGCCAACTATAAATCTGGAAGATATTCCAGCAGATAGTCCATTAAATGGGCAACTTAAAGCATATCTGGAAACAAAAGAGCAAGGTGATACCTACGCTTCTTTAATAATAGAGGGAGATACCCAAAAATGCTCTGAAGAAGCATCCACCAAAGAAGTTATATTTCTTTTGGAAAACTCTGATATTCAGAGAATTGATGAACCTTGGAAGATATTCCGAAGATATTTGATAAAAGGGTTATATTTCCCAGGCGAGTCTTATAAAACTCGATCATATTATGAAGCTATTCTGATTCATACAGGGAGTGCTGAATTTTAGCATTTCACTTCAGATCATGAGAAAGAAGTTTATAACTTCTCAAAGATTATTATCAAACAGATTATATCTGCAGAAGAATGGGGAATCTCCACTATGAATGAAAGACAGGTTTGTGTGAACAAAATAAATATGAACCTTACTTATTGGGATTATATCCAAGCTTTTAATAAAGTATTTTATTATAATAATGATAAACATAAGCATACTTGGTTTATAAAAATTTGTGCAAAAAATTTTCATCCACCAATTCCTAACTGGTTTATAAACTGGTGGAAATTCCATGGCCCTTCAGTAAAAATTTTACCATCAGAGTATTTGAATTTATACAAAGAATGGGCTAAGGTATCCCCTTTTCTAACAGAGATATATCTCTCAGATCATATTTGTAATCTCGAAAAAATTGATCAAATGTATTTTTTCATTGAGTTTTCAATTCCCTGGATTCATAAATGGCTTCTAGAAGTTGGATTTACTCCTGAGGACCAGATTCCTTGTCTTTATCGGGTCTATTATAATAATTTTTGGGACAAATTAATCAGAATAGACCCAAAAATCAAGCAGCCATATGGACAAGAGCTTGTAGATCAAATACAAGCAAAGACTCAAGATTATAAAATCATTCCACAGAGAAAATTGGTAACTGAAAATTCTGTCAAGCATATTGCAAGAAGAATTTCAATCCAACTAGGAGACAAAGACGAGATGATTAATGAATATCTCGAATAAATTAAGAGAAATTTATTACAAAATCTCTCTCAAATTGATAGAACATACACTTCTATGAAAAGTGGTACCAGCAATGATATTGCAGATGCACAGTCTGATGGACAAGAACATACTCTATCTGACAATGAGTTAGAAAAGGTAGAAGATTTTCTACAATCCCTTAAAGGTCGAGAAGACCAGACAAGGATTAAAGCAAAAGGAAAAATTTAAGATTCCTTCTTATCTTTTAGCTGTTTAAAACGGTAGATACATTATGTAAGGTACCCAGATAAGGGACCCATTATATTCCTTATGTTCCCTGAGTTTGCCTATAAAAAGAGCGCTCAGTTTTCATTCTAGGCAGAGTCGGGTTTTAGTTTCCGTCTTATTTTCCTCTCTCTCTCTTGTAAACATATTCTAGAGTGACAAATAACGATTGAAATTTGGCTTGAAGTTCAGCATCTTAGTTAAAGGTAATTTGATTTTCTTTCTTTCATTTTATTTCCCTCCAAAGCTGTTACAGCCGTGACTATGTCCGGCTAATATATCTCATGTTTATGCTGGATACATAATCTTTGTCAAATGTTTGCCATAAAGAATCTACACTAATCAAAATATGATAGATTTTTATCATAGTTCTTGGCTTGGTTCTAAGATGGAGGTACAATCAAAATATAAACTATTGATATTAGAGAGCAGTGGTGTTGTAAGTCCCGTATGAATTTAAGTTAAAAGGGCAGCCTTATACTACTGTTAGAACCGCTAAAGATCAATATGTATATAATTCTGACATGCCCCTTGCTTAGGTGAAAAATTCCCATACAGTCAAGCTAAATAAAAAAAAATTTATATTGCGATTTTGTCACTAGATCTGGATGGCTGAGCGGATTACCGCCAGTCTTGTAGATCTTGGGAAAACATGGTATCAGAGTATTTAAATTTAAAAATGTATTAATATGTACTGCATCAACAGAGTACTATACATTATCACTTAGAATTAATATGTTATTATATGATGTTGTCAATACTTTATTTGAACCGATATTTGATGCATAAAATCTTACGTACTCTAAATTGATGCAATCAAGGTTTTTTTCCCTTTAAATGAATAATATTATTCTTAAGCTAATGATTAAATTGCAACACAATTTTCACTATAATTTACACTTCTAATGCACTTTTATATGTTTCAACGAGAGTTTATTTTAACATAGGTGGAGTAAGGATTTTAAATTTATGGGTTCAAAATTCTACTTATTTTAAGTTATCGAGTTTTATATTAGTAGTTTATGCAAATAAATTTTGGAACAAAGTTCGATCGAACCATTAAGCTATATTCTAGCTTCGCGCTGTTTTTAAGGAAAAGTGTCATAGACGCCTTTGTGGCAACTTCTACCCCCAATTATCTTTGTGCAGTAGTTAACCCCTTTCAAATATCTCAAATACAGTCAAACATCTCTATAACAACCTCGTTTGTTCCGAATTTTTTTGGATGTTATAGCGAAGTGCTATTATATTATAACATAACATAAATATTGGTTCCGAAAAAGCTTGACTTTTATAGAGATGTGTTATTATATAAGGATGTTGTTATACTGAGGTCTGACTGTATAGCGTACTCTGTCCTTCTATTATTTTCTATTAGGAACAACAAGTATTATACTAAAACTTGATTCCAAAGTATTCATGTCAATTGGATTAGTAACTTTTTAGAAATTAAGGCATTGATTAAAGGTAGAGAATAACCTTAAAACTAAGTGGTATTTGGTCCTTCAACAACTTTCCATTTGAATCATACTCAAATACAGTCAAACCTCTTTATAGCAGCGTCGTTTGTTTTGGATGTTATAGTGAAATGCTATTAAAAAAACATATACTATTATAATAAAACATGAGATTTGGTTCCAATTTTTTTTGGCTTTTATACATAATTGTTGTTATATAAGGATATTGTTATATAGAAGTTCGACTGTACATATTTGGTTTTATAAGTGCATGTCTCTTGAAATTGGATTTCGGGCAAAAATTAGCTCCAAAAAGGAACAATAAGAAAACATTTGGTTTAGAATTTTTGTTGGCTTGATTAATAAAGTTATCTGAATTGGAAATTCATAAATTCTGGAAACTTTTACTCCAACTCGAAGGGGATAAGTTATACCATATCATACTATATTATAAGTGTGAATATCTTAGTTGAAGACCGAAACACTAAAATATCCTTATAAAGATGAATAACACTATAGCCCTTCTATTAAATATTATTGCCAAATATTTTTGGAATAGAAATGTAAATACTCATTATTATGATAAATACCATATTAGATATAAATACAATGTGATAAATGTGATGCAATTAGTGAATATTCACTATAACAAATACTACTAATAAAGTTATTTCTTAAACATCTCATACATGTATAAAAAATTTCTAGAGCTTGTATTTACGATAATTCTCCTTTTATTCCTCTTAACTTGAATTTTCAAAATTTTTCTTTATGAAGGAAATTATTTTTTTATAAATACTATCATGATTCAAAACGTTTAATTATATTGTACACAATTAAAAATATATGTTATATATTAATAAATAATAATCATGAGTTCTAACCTCTTCCCCTTATTCTAATGAATATCAATAGAATTATAGTATTTTTAAAATATATTATATTACTTAACATGGGGTAGGGGTAAGGTCTCCGTACACTCTACCCTCCTCAAACCCCACTGGTGGGATTTTATTGGGTTGTTGTTGTTATTGTTGTTTTTGTACTTAGCGTGGGATATACGTGCAACACACGTATCCAAGAACTAGTATACTAATATCCATGTGCCTCTGTGATGACCCAAAATGTCATCTTGTGTAAATTTAGCAAAAACTGTGTTCTAAAGCCCCAAAAGCCTCTGTTAATCTCACCTCGATGTGCATGCACAGCCCGAGCGCGTAGTCGGGAAGTCTTTATGTGGAAATGTGTTGAACAGTTGAATTTATGATAATTAATGGAATAAAGTTGACTTTGGTCAACATTTTTGGTAAACGGATCCGGACCCGTGATTTGACAGTCCCGGAGGGTCCGTAGGAAAATATGGGACCTGGGTGTATGCCCGGAATCGAATTCCGAGGTCCCAAGTCCGAGAAATGAATTTTTAAAGAAAATTATTTTCTGAAAATAAGAAAGACTTTTGAAAATGAACCTTGATGTGAAATCTGTGTTACCGAGCCCGTATATTGGTACTGGATCCCGGGACAGGTTCAATATGTGTTATGTGATTTATCTGTAAAATTTGGTAAGAAACAGACTTGGCTTGACGTGTTTCACATCAAAATTGGAGAATTTAGAAGTTT
This sequence comes from Nicotiana knightiana, assembly GCA_005239525.1. Taxonomy (NCBI): domain Eukaryota; kingdom Viridiplantae; phylum Streptophyta; class Magnoliopsida; order Solanales; family Solanaceae; genus Nicotiana; species Nicotiana knightiana. The sequence goes on from MDKJ01028496.1 coordinate 12,321, forward strand.
ATGAAGTTTGAGGAACTTCTATGGATTTTTGAGTTTAATTCATTGTTATTGATGTTATTTTAGTGGTCTAATTACTCGAATAAGTTCGTAGGATGATTTTGAAGTCGTGTGTATATTTGGTTTTGAGCCCCGAGGGCTCGGGTGAGTTTCGGATAGGTGTCGGGGTGCAAAAGAGTTGGAAAGAATCTTGTTTTTGATCTGTTTCTGGTGTTCTGTGTTTTGCTCTCCGCGATCGCAGTGTGACTCACGCGATCGCGGTGTGTCTATGCCTAGGGGTTGGGAAATTACCCTACCCGAACGCAGGGCCTGGGTTGCGATCGCGGAGCCTGGGGGCAGTACTCTATGCGATCGCGAAGGGCCACACGCGAACGCGTAGTGCAAATGCGGGCTGGGGGCTGGGTGCTATTTTGCTCACTGCGAACGCGACCCCCGTGTTGCGATCGCGATAGTCCGTGTTGGTATACTCTGCGATCGCAATCCCTTCTTCGCGATCGCGATGGTCAGTGTCTAGTACTCTCCGCGATCGCAACCCTCTCTTCGCGATCGCAAAGGCTTATTTCGCACAGTCGTTTTAAAGCCTTAAAAACAGAATCCTATTTCGGGATTTTTCATATTTTTCACCCTCTCCTTCTTCTCCAAGCCCCATAGCCGAGTTCCAAGCTACTCTTCCTCCATAATCACTTAGGTAAGTGATCTTAACTCTAGTTTCTTCCATTTTCCTTCATCAATCACTAAATTCTAGGCCTAAAAACATGGAATCAAGGATAGAAATTGGGGGTTTTGGGTAGAGTTAGGGCTTTTGGAAATTTTGGGAATTCAACCTCATTTTGGGGTCGGATTTCAAAACAAATTGCATATTCGGGTTCGTGGGGGAATGGGTGATTGGGTTTTTGTCCGAACCTCGAGTTTGGACCAAGCGGGCCCGGGGTCGAATTTTGGTAGTTTTGGAAGAATTATGGGAAATGTATAATTAGGATTTGGGATTGAGTTATTGAATTATTATTGATGTTATTAAGTCAATTATGTTTAGATTTTATCGTTTTAGAGTCGGATTCAAAAGGAAAGGCCGTGATTGAGGCTTGACTTGCATTCTTGGAGTCGAGGTAAGTGTTTGGCCTAACCTTAGCTTGAGGGAATAGGTATATAGTCTTATTTGCTATGTGTAATTCATGTCCAATGTATAGGTGAGGTGACGGGTTGATGCGTGGCTAGAATTCATATTTAACATGTTATATGTCTTATATTTTATGTGCGTTAATGATAAAAATACATTTTTATGTACATAATGGAGTCTATTTCATGTGTAGGTGCATTGGAGATGAAAACCGAGCTAAATGGATGCATGAACGTCGAAAATACGCTCAAGAAGCGAAGAGGAATGACCCGGGCTATAGCCGGGCGTTTTGGCCTTAAAGCCAGGCCAACCCGGGCGTTAGTGGGGCGTTTGGCCCCAAAATCCAGGGTCAGCCTGGCGTTAGTGGGGCGTTAGAGCCCTAAAGCCAGGTCTGCCCAGGCTTTAAGGGGGCGTTTGAGCCCAAACACCTGGGTCCCGAGGTCCGGTCAATTCCGAGTTTTAAAGGTTTTAAGTATTTCCCTGTTGGAATAGAAGTCTCCTATATGTTTAGCGTTTATCCCAAACATATAAATAGACCCAAAAACACAACTTGAAGAAGGAAGGAAGCCATTGAAGTGAAGAAAAACCTGTGGATTACTACTTAGTGAAGCAAACATTGATTTTTATAGCTTTTATTTATTATTTTGTAGTTCAATTATGCAAGTTATTTTAGAATTGATTCTTATGAATATGAGTAGCTAATTTTCTTAATCTAGGGTTTTGGTGGAACCCGTTGGGGGATAAATTTATTGTGATATTAATATAGTTTTGACTGGTTGATTAATCTCTATTTGCTCAACTACGTTCTTGTTGTAGTTGATTAAAGGGCCCTCAATTAGCTGCTCCTATTTATTATGTATCTACTTGAGAGAGAGTTCATATTTAGGTAGTTGTTTGAACAACATC
>ML429809.1:4845-20542 GCA_005239525.1 Nicotiana knightiana
TCAGGGAGAAGAGAATACCAGGTTTGGTCCCCTTTGGTAAGTGTTTCCCCAAATTTTTTGACAAGGACTGATTCATTCTCTTGTTTCGTTAAGTCGTTGCCTTTTACCCCAGTAGTGAAAACAATCACATGGTCGCGTGGGTCAGTTGTTCCATCATATTTGGGAATGTCAGGCATGTTAAACTTCTTGGGTATAGGCAAGGGTTCCGCACTTGGCTTCCAAGGTTGTTGAGAATATCTATCAACATCGATGCCTTTGATGATAGGTGGTACTCCAGGAATTTGTTCGATGCGATCGTTCTGCTCCTTCATCTGTTTCTGCATGGTTAGCAGTAAATTTTGTAATTCTGAGTTATTAGATATACCTGGTCTCGTTTCAAGAGATTCATTAGGAGTATCTCCTCTTCCTGAGTTTTTCAACCCAAATTGAGGATTTTCCATGGTGATGGTGTTATTGGGGGGTGACATCGGCGGTGTAGGTAACGCTGCCGGTAATCCTCTCGTAAATTCTTGCAAAGCTTAGCTCACATACTATGCAATTATTTGCTTTACCCGATCTTGTTCCACAGTTTGATCATTATCACCATTGTTGTTATTGGATCTTTCTGGGGATTGTCTCCTCGAACCACGTGGGGTTACTGAAGGCGATGGAACTGGGGTTCCACTCCTTTTCTGGTTGTTGTCGTTGCGGTTTGACATAATTCAGAGGATATCACTTGAAAAGTAAACAAAGATTATCAGATTCCCGACACTAGAACCAATTTGTTTAACCAAAGAATTAGACCCTTTGACTATAGCTTATTTTAAGATGAATATAATCAAGGTAATGGAGAAAAATGAATAATAGACAATATTACAGAAATATAGAAAATCGAAGTTGATTTTATTCGAGAATCAGATGCCTTTACAAGCTGTATTCCCCTCCCTTATATAGGAGATTCTTATAACGTACGACTTTTGCTATGGTTACTTATTAATGACTAATTATGACATTAATGAGGCGTTACAAAGGATAACGGTAATTGGGGTTCGGTTACATAACGTTCGAGTAATCAATTGTGGGTCCTTGAATCTGCCCGTAGCTTTGTCTAGATTCATTCTGACCGTGCCTCTCTCCCGTTTTGATCAAGTTGAGTTTCCCGTGGCTGATAAGTTCGTGGGTTTACTGAACCGTGCCTCTTTGTACCATACCTCTTCAAAGAATCACATCCAGCTGTCGCATTTTCCTGTGTCCACGTGACTGGCTGAGTTGTCAAAAGCTGGCTTACGTGTGAAACTCTTTTTTACCAATAGAATTTTGCCTGCTGATTTTGTGATTCTCGATTGTGAAGTCGACTATGAGGTGACTATAATATTGGGTAGAACTTTCCTAGCAACGGGGAAGGCATTGGTTGATGTGGAAGCAGGGGAACTCACCTTCCGGGTGGGCGATGAAAAAGTTGTATTCCACGTGTGCAAATCAATGAGGCAACCGAATAGTAATGAAGTTTGCACTTTTGTGGATCTTGTGACGAAGGTGATAGTTGATAGCACAAGTGCCATGATCAATGTGGAAGACCCTATGGAAGCTGTGTTGTTGAACAATGAGGATGATCAAAGGGAAAGACTTAGTTGAACGTGAAAATGCCTTGCAAGGAATGGGATCCTACTCATATAGGCCCCGTAAACTCTCCTTGGACTTGGAAAATCGTAAGACTCCACCGAAAAATCCCTTGATCGAGAAGCCATCAACATTGGAGTTGAAGCCTCTACCTTCGCACCTCAGGTATGAATTCTTAGGCCCTTCTTTTACATTACCTGTTATTCTTTCTGCTTGCTTAACCAAAGTGCAGGTAAACTCCACCCTTGAGGTGCTTCAAAGAAGGAAAAAGGCAATTGGATGGACTCTAGCTGACATTCGGGGTATAAGCCCCGCCTTTTTCATGCACAATAGATGATGATGCCAAACCTTCCGTGGAACATCAATGGAGGTTGAATGAGGCTATGCAAGAGGTCATCAAGAAGGAAATTATCAAGTGGCTAGATGCAGGGGTGGTGTATGCTATTTCGGATAGTGCATGGACTTCGCCTATAGAATGTGCGCCGAAGAAGGGGGTATGACCGTGGTCACAAATGAGAAAAATGAGCTGATCCCCACTCGTACTGTTACCGGATTTAGGGTATGCATGGACTACCGAAAGCTGAACAAAGTGACTCAAAAACATCATTTCCCATTGCCCTTTCTTGATCAAATGTTGGACAGACTTTCCGGGAGGGCCTACTATTGCTTTTTGGACGGGTACTCAGGGTCTAACCAGATTCTCATTGCACTGGAAGACCAAGAGAAAACTACCTTCATATGTCCGTACGAAACATTTTCATTCTCACGGATGCCGTTTGGTTTGTGTAATGCACCGACTACCTTTCAGTGGTGTTTGATGGCAATATTTACGGATATGGTGGAGGATTTCCTCGAAGTGTTCATGGATGATTTCATTGTTGTGGGTGACTCATTTGAAGAATGCTTGGAAAATCTTGACAAAGTGTTGGCCCGATGTGAAGAGACCAATCTAGTGCTAAATTGGGAAAACTTCCACTTCATGGTAGAAGAGGGCATTGTCCTCGACCATAAGATCTCAAAGAACGGAATTGAAGTGGACAAGGTGAAGATTGAAGTGATTTCAAAGCTCCCTCCTCCTACTTCCGTCAAGGGAGTTAGGAGTTTTCTTGGGCACGCGGGGTTCTACCGAAGGTTCATCAAAGATTTCTCCAAAGTGGTGAATCCCTTGTGCAAGTTGCTAGAAAAGGATGCAACGTTTGTGTTCAATGAAGAGTGCATGAAAGCTTTTGAACTTATCAAGTATAAATTGACAACCACTCCCATCATTACCACACCCAATTGGAGCTTACCATTTGAGCTCATGTGCGATGCTAGTGACGTTGCGGTAGGAGCAGTTTTGGGGCAAATGATCAACAAGATATTTCATCTGGTTTATTATGCAAGAAAAACGATGAATGATACCCAAGTCAATTATACGGTGACAGAGAAAGAGTTTCTAGCCATTGTGTTCGCCATAGAGAAGTTCAGACCATATCTCATGGGTGCCAAAGTGATTGTTCACACCGATCACGTGGCACCCCATTACTTGATGACCAAAAAGGACTCGAAGGCTAGGTTGATGAGATGGGTTCTTCTACTTCAAGAATTTGACCTCGATATCATTTATATAAAAGGAAGTGAGAACCAAGTGGCAGACCACTTGTACTGTTTAGAAGAGGAGGGGAGGCCCTATGATGGCCACGAAATTAATGATTCATTCCCGGATGAACAACTCCTCTCAGTTTCTTTGAATGGTATGCCTTGGTTCACGGATGTTGCTAATTTTATTGTGACCGGAATTTTCCCGAGTGAGCTCTCTTCTAACCAAAGGAAGAAACTCAAACGAGACAACTTGGATTATTATTGGGATGAGCCCTATTTGTTCAAGATTTGCAATGACGGTGTGATTTGTAGATGTGTCCCGGAATAAGAGAAAATGAGTATTCTTGATGCTTGTCATTCCTTGCCCTACGGTGGTCATCATGGTGGGGCGTGAAATACTTCCAATATTCTTAGCTGTGGATTTTATTGGCCAACTGTAACAACCCGGCCGATCGTTCTGTGAGATAAGCCCTGTTTTCCCTATTTCTGCCTTATCATGTATTGCTTAGCCTATTGATGACGTGTTGGGTCGGTTGGTTCAGCTTCGGAGTGGCCGTGGTTAGAATTGAGACACTTAGTCTCTTAAGCTAACCTTATAATAAAAAGGTCGACCGGAAGTTGACTATTGGGTAAACGACCTCGGAATGTGGATTTTATGGCTCGGATAGCTTCGTTAGGTTATTTTGGACTTAGGAGTGTGTTCGGGATGCGGTTTAGAGGTCCGTAGTATTATTAGGCTTGAATTGGAGAAATTGAGTTTTTGGCAATTTCCGGCCGGCAGTGGAAAATTAGCTATCGGGGTCGGAATGGAATTCCGAAAGTTGGAACAGGTTCATAGCATCATTTTGGATGTGTCTAAATTTTCAGGTCATTCAGACGAGTTTTGGGTAGTTTCAGCATCGTTGGTGATTTTTGGAAGTTTGAAAATCCTTAGGCTTGAATCATGGGTTGATTTGATGTTCCATTGTTATTTTGGGTGTTTCGAGGGTTCGACTAAGTCCGGGTGATCATTTATGACTTGTTGGTACTTTTGGTTGAGGTCCCGAGGGCCTCGAGATAAGTTCGGATAAGTATTGGCATGATTTTTAGTAATGTGGAACTGTTGGTGTAAAGCTTTCTAGTTTACCGCACCTGCGGAAGGGGGAGCCGCAGATGCGAGATCGCTGGTGCGATCTAGGAGCCGTAGATGCGGAGTTTGAGGGGCTAAGCTTTTTTCGCAGATGCAGAAGTTTTGGTCACGAGTGCGAGACCACAGGTGCGGGCTTGTGGACCGCAGATGCGAGGTTGGATTTGTAAGTGGTTTTCCGCAGAAGTGCACCTGGGATCGTAGGTGCGGGTCTGCATGTGCGGTTAAAAGACCGTAGGTGCGGTTTCACTGGACAGAGAGTATAAATACCAACCTTTACAAATTTTGGGTTATTTCATCAACGTTCTCATACAGGCTTGAGCTTGAGAGAGGGTTTTGAAGAGGGAAATCAAGAGAACTTCGTGGAGGTAAGATTTTTGGACCTACAACTCATTTCTATGGTGTTATATGACTGATTACGGGTGAAATTTATGGAGAATTAGTGACTAAATTGGGGGTTTAAGCATGGGAATTTGAGACTTTAAATTGAGGAATTAAGGGGCCATTTATGGTTGGATTATATGGGTAGACTCGTGGAAGGTTAAGGATTCTAGTTTTGTGATTTTTATCAAATTCCGAGACGTGGGCCGGGNNNGGAGGGTTTGGCCAATTTCGGGATTTGTGCTTAGTTTTGATAATTTTCTAATGGGTTTCGTCTCCCTAGCATATATTGATAATATTAATATGGTTTTGGTTAGATTCGCAGCAATCAGAAGCCGATTCGAGAGGCAAGGGCATTGTGGAGTAGTTTGCGAGCCGGTTTGAGGTAAGTAATGACTGTAAATCTTGTCCTGAGGGTATGAAACCCCAGACTTCACATTCTACCACAGTTTTGGAGTGGCGCACATGGTAGATGACAAGTGTGTGGCGCGCACCGTTGGGGGATTTTGACTTGGTGAGTCTCGTGGCAATTATTAAGTTGCATATTTGACTCTAATTCATATGTATTTCATGTTTCAAGACTATTATTATATATTTGGGTTGTACGCCAAGTTTGTGGCCTTGTGCCGACCTGTATACACCCCTTGGGGCTGTTCACTGCTATTCCCCACTATGTTGACTTATGATTTACACTCAGTCATATCATGTTTAAACTAATTTCGAAACTCAGTCTTATTTACACTATTTTGTGGTACGAAATGATATTTTGGGTCGAGTACCCCATTTTACTGATAGCCCGAGTGGCTTTTTGAGAGATTTCTGACTGAGTGTGGCCGAGGGCCTATGTTTTGAGGATATTATGGGATCGGGATGCGCGCCGCAACATGTTACACTTTTCATGATATATGTTTTTTCCCGAGAGGCTATTTATGATTTCTATCATTTCTATACTAAATTATCTTGATTTTTATGGAAATTGTTGAAAAGTACATTTTTGGGAATTTACTGAAATCGACCTTCAAGTGTTTCAAATTATCGCATCTATGATTTTGAAAGAAGATTTGTATTTACTGTGAGTTGATGATTTATTTTATGCGTTTCGTAGTTCTCAGACATTAATTACTATCATTACTACTAAGTTGATGTACTCACATTACTCCCTGCACCCCGTGTGCAGATTCAGGAGGTGGGACTGAGCACTAGCTTCTTCTACACTCTCTTTGAGCCGGTTTTTGGGATTTGAGGTAGCTGTTCGGCGTCTGCAACATACTCTATTTCCCTTCTTGTTCTGTTACTTACTGCCTATCCTCTAGACTGGTTGTAGCATTGAGATAGTATTACCTTGTATTATTCATAGATGCTCATGACGGTTGACTCCAGGTTTTGGGGCGATGTTTTTAGATGTTTATCTACTTTGTTGCTTTGAATTGTTAAACCGGAAGAATTTTATGAAATATCGCACTGTTTTGAATTTAAGTGGGGAGTCCTTATGTTGCTTCACGGTAGATTGGCTAGCCTAGTTCCTTAATAGGCGCCATCACGACAAGCTTTGGTTTCCAGCCCGTGATAAGTTGGTATCAGAGCCTAGGTTACATAAGACTCACCGGTCATGAGCAAGTTTAGCAGAGTCTTGTGGATCGGTACAGAGACGTCTGTACTTATCTTCGAGAGGCTGCAGAACCCCTAGGAAAATTCCCATATTCTTGAATTCTGTCGTGCGAATCTGTTGATTCTGGAAACTATCTTCTATTGTTTCATTCTCTCAGAGATGGCGAGGACACGCGTTACCGATCAGGGTGAACAGACACCAGCTAGACCAGCGAGAGGTCGAGGCTGCGGTCGAGGCCGTGGTAGAGGTAGGGGTGCAGACCGTGCAGCAGCCGGGGCATTACCCGTGGATCCATATGATGTTCAGGATCAGGTCCCCGCTGCAGATGTTCCAGCGAGACCGGCTCAGGCACCGACAGTGCCTATTGTGATCCCGTATCTTCAGGAGACTCTAGATCAGATCTTGACTATTTGCACCAGTCTTGCACATGCGGCCGTTGTTTCTACTACTGCCGCTACTTCTCAGGCCGGGGGAGGCACTCAGACTCCAGATTGCCCGGACACCTGAGCAGGTTACCCAGGGGCCCCAGACGACGGGGGCAACTCCAGCCCATCCGGTTTCCCCAGCTCAGAATTTTGTGATTCCAGTTATGCCAAATGACGAGCAGTGCAGGTTAGATTCCTAGGGCTTCTTAGACAAGTGTCAGAGGATGCTTCATACTGTAGGGATATTGGAGATCAGTGAGGGCTCGTTCACTACATTCCAGTTCTCAGGAGCTACATTCACTTGGTGGGAGTCCTACGAGAGGCGTAGGCCTGTTGGTGCAGTACCCCTTACTTTGCAGCAATTCTCCACCCTCTTCTTAGAGAAGTATGTTCCACATTCTCGCAGAGCGGAGATGCGTAGGCAGTTTGAGCAACTGCATCAGGGTGGGTCAATAGTGATGCAGTATGAGATAAGGTTCTCAGAGGGAGGAGGGGGAGGCCAAGAGGCCTCGTGGATCTGGCAGTTTCAGCGGTGCTCCTTCCAGAGTACAGTTTCAGCATGGTAGAGGCCTTTCATTCAGGCCTCCTCAACCAGTCCGCCCAACCTATAGTGGTGCATCTTCGGGGCATGGTCACGACAGTTCTCATTCAGTCCATTCTTCATTTAGTACCCTTCCAGCCCATAGCTCATCCCGAGCACCATCAGTTCAGCGTTCCTCTATGCATGGTTCTTCTAGTGGCTATTCTGGTGCCAGGGGTTCCTTTCAGTCCCCGTCTCCAGCTCCAGGGAGTTGTTTCGAGTGTGGAGAGTTTGGTCATGTATGGAGGCAGTGCCCTCATCGCCTTGGTGGGTCTTCTCAGTAGAGGGGTCAGCCTTCGACTTTAGCTCCAGTTGCTTCACCACTCGTCCAAATATCTTGGCGTTGGGGTCAGACATCTAGGGGCCTCCCTAGAGGGGGAGGTCGTGCAGGTGGAGGCCAGGCTCATATCTATGCACTTCCAGCCAGGCCATATGCTATGGCCTCTGATGCAGTGATCACATGTATTGTCTCAGTTTGTTGCCGAGGTGCTTTGGCCTTATTAGATCCTGGTTCTACGTATTCCTATGTTTCATCATATTTTTCCCATTTTCTGGATATGCCCCGTGAGTCTTTAGTTACATCTGTCCATGTGTCGACTCTTGTAGGCAATACCATTATTGTGTACCGTGTGTATCGGTTGTGCGTGATATCTATTAGGGGTCTGGAGACCCGAGTGGACCTATTGTTGCTTAGCATGGTTGATTTTGATGTGATATTGGGCATGGATTGGCTATCTCTGTGTCATGCTGTTCTTGATTGTCACGTTAAGACCGTGACCTTAGCTATGTTAGGATATCCGAGGGTTGAGTGGAGAGGTTCTATTGGGTATGTGCCTAGTAGGGTGATTTCCTATCTAAAGGCTCATCGTATGGTAGAGAAGGGGTATTTATCGTATTTGGCTTTTGTGATAGATGTCAGTGCCGAGACTCCCACCATTGATTTTGTTCCTATGGTCTGTGATTTTTCGGACGTGTTTCCTGTCGACCTGCCAGGCATGCCACCTGACATAGATATTTATTTTGGTATCGATTTGGTGTCGGGCACCCATCCTATTTCTATTCCACCTTATCGTATGACACCGACGGAGTTGAAAGAATTGAAGGAGCATCTTCAGGAACTCCTAGATAAGGCGTTCATTCGGCCTAGTATGTCACCTTGGGGTGCACCAGTGTTGTTTGTGAAGAAGAAGGATGGTTCTATGCGTATGTGTATTGATTATCGGCAGCTGAACAAGGTTACGGTGAAGAACATGTATCCCTTGCCTCGTATTGATGACTTGTTCGACCAGCTACAAGGTGCTAGGGTATTTTCTAATATTGACTTGCGTTCTGGCTATCATCAGTTGAAGATTCGGGAGCCCGACATCCCGAAGACTGCCTTCAGGACCAGATATGGTCACTATGAGTTTCTTGTCATGTCATTTGGGCTGACCAATGCCCCATCAGCCTTTATGCACTTGATGCACAGTGTGTTCCGATCTTATCTTGATTCCTTCGTCATCGTGATTGACGGCATCTTGGTATATTCCCAATCTCGGGAGGATCACGAGCAACATTTGAGGATTGTGCCTCAGACTTTGAGGGAGAGAAGGTTGCATGCAAAATTTTCGAAGTGTGAATTCTTGTTTGATTCAGTGGAATTCTTAGGCCATGTGGTATCTTGTGATGGTATCAAGGTAGATCCGAAGAAGGTGGAAGCGGTGCATAGTTGGCCTAGACCGGTATCAGCTACTAAGATCCGCAATTTCCTTGGTTTGGCAGGGTACTACCACCACTTTGTAGAGGGATTTTCACTTATTGTAGCACCTATGACCAGACTGACCCAGAAGGGTGCTCCGTTCAAGTGGACTGAGGAGTGTGAGGAGAGCTTTCAGAAGCTCAAGTCAGCCTTGACTACAACTCCAATTTTGGTTTTGCCTACGGGTTCATGTTCTTATACAGTTTATTGTGATGCCTCAAGAGTTGGCCTTGGAGCAGTATTGATGCAGGACGGTAAGGTGATTGCCTACGCGTCCAGGCAGTTGAAGGTGCATGAGAAAAATTATCCAGTGCATGATCTTGAGCTAGCAGCCATTGTTGACGCCTTGAAGATTTGGCGTCATTATTTGTATGGTGTGCATTGTGAGATTTTCACTGACCACCGTAGTTTGCAGCATCTGCTTAAGCAGAAGGATCTAAATTTGCGTTAGGGGAGATGGTTGAAGCTTCTCAAGGACTATGATATCACTATTCTATACCATCCGGGGAAGGCCAATGTAGTGGTCGATGCCTTGAGTCGCAAAGCAGAGAGTTTGGGGAGTCTAGCATATCATCCAGCAGCAGAGAAACCATTAGCACTTGATGTTCAGGCTCTAGCGGGCCAGTTGGTGAGATTGGATCTATTAGAGCCCCGCCGAGTATTGGCTTATGTAACCTCCAGGTCTTCTCTTTATGACCGGATCAGAGAGCGCCAATATAATGACCCACACTTGCTCGTTCATCAGGACAGGGTCCGACGAGGTGATGCTAGGGATGTGGTTATTGGTGATAATGGGGTTATAAGGACGCAGGGTCGGATTTGTGTGCCCAATGTGGATGGGCTTCGAGGGTTGATTCTAGCAGAGGCCCACATCTCGCGGTATTTTATCTATCCAGGTACCGCGAAGATATATCAGGATCTAAGGCATCATTATTGGTAGAGGCGGATGATGAAGGATATTGTTGAGTTTGTAGCTCGGTGTTTCAACTGTCAGCAGGTCAAGTATGAGCACCAGAGGCCCGTTGGGTTGCATCAGAGGTTGGATATTCCGAAGTGGAAGTGGGAGCGGATCACCATGGACTTTGTAGTTGGGCTCCCACGGACTTCGAGGAAGTTTGATGCTATATGGGTTATTATGGATTGGCTGACCAAGTCCGCACACTTCATTCCTGTGGTACTACCTATTCTTTGGAGCGGTTAGCTGAGATTTACATCAGGGAGATTGTCCGGTTGCATAGTCTTCCAGTTTCTATCATTTCTGAAAGAGGTACTCAGTTCACATCTCAGTTTTGGAGGGCCGTGCAGAGAGAGTTGGGTACTCAGGTCGAGTTGAGCTCAGCATCTCATCCTCAGAAGGACGGATAGTCAGATAGCACTATTCAGATTCTGGTGGACATGTTACGTGCTTGTGCCATTGATTTCGGGGGTTCATGGGACCAGTTTCTGCCACTCGTAGAGTTTGCATATAATAATAATTAACAATCAAGTATCCAGATGGCTCCGTATGAGGCTTTATATGGTAGGAGGTGTAGATCTCTTGTTGGTTGGTTTGAGCCGGGTGAGGCTAGGCTATTGGGCACAGACTTGGTACAGGATGCGTTGGATAAGGTGAAGTTGATTCAGGAGCGATTTCGCACAGCGCAGTCTAGGTAGAAGAGTTATGCGGATCGGAAGGTCCTGGATGTGTCTTTTGTGGTTGGGGAGAAGGTACTGCTGAAGGTGTCACCTATGAAGGGTGTTATGCGGTTCGGGAAGAGGGGCAAGTTGAGTCCCCGGTTCATTGGGCCTTTTGAGGTGCTTTGGAGAGTTGGAGAGGTGTCTTATAAACTTGCTTTGTCGCCTAGCTTATCGAGTGTTCATCCGGTATTTCATGTTGCCATGCTCCGGAAGTATGTTGGTGACCCGTCTCATGTCTTGGACTTCAGCTCAGTTCAACTAGAGGGTGATATGTCTTATGAGGTAGAGCTAGTGGCTATTTTGGGGCGTCAGATCAGGAGATTAAGATCTGAGGATATAGCTTCAGTGAAGGTGCATTGGAGAGGGCAGTCGGTGGAGGAGGCCACCTGGGAGACCGAGCGGGAGATGCAGATCAGATATCCTTACCTATTTGAGACCCCAGGTATGTTTCTAGACCCGTTCGAGGACGAACGTTTGTTTAAGAGGGGCAGAATGTAACGACCCGACCGGTCGTTCTGTGAGATAAGACCTATTTTCCCTGTTTCTGCCTTATCATGTATTTATTAGCCTATTGATGATGTGTTGGGTCGGTTGGTTCGGGTTCGGAGTGGATGTAGTGAGAATTGAAACACTTAGTCTCTTAAGTTAGCCTTATAGTTAGAAAAGTCAACCGGAAGTTGACTATTGGGTAAACGACCTCGGAATGTGGATTTTATGGCTCGGATAGCTTCCTTAGGTGATTTGAGACTTAAGAGTGTGTTCGGGATGCGGTTTAGAGGTCTGGAGTAGAATTGGGCTTGAATTGGCGAAATTGAGTTTTTGGCAATTTCTGGCCTGCAGTGGAAAATTAGCTATCGGGTTTGAAATGGAATTCCAAAAGTTGGAAAAGGTTCGTAGCATTATTTTGGATGTGTGTGAAAATTTTCAGGTCATTCGGACGAGTTTTGGGTAGTTTCGGCATCATTGGTGATTTTTGGAAGTTTGAATCATGGGTGTTATTTTGGGTCTTCTGAGGGTTCGACTAAGTCCGAGTGATCATTTATGACTTGTTGGTACTTTTGGTTGAGGTCCCGAGGGCCTCGGGATGAGTTCGGATGGGTATCATTATGATTTTTAGTAATGTGGAACTGCTGGTGTAAAGCTTTTTGGTTTATCGCACCTGCGGAAGAGGGAGCCGCAGATATGGAGTTTGATGGGCTAAGAGTTTTCCGTAGATGCGGAAGTTTTGGTCGCGAGTGCGAGACCGCAGGTGCGGGCCTTTGAACCGCAGATGGGAGGTTGGATTTGTAAATGGGTTTTGGCATAAGTGCACCTGGGACCGCAGGTGCGGTTAAAGCACCGCATGTGCGATTTCACTGGACAGAGAGTATAAATACCAACCTTCACGAATTTTGGGTTATTTCATCAACATTCTCATACGGACTTGATCTTGAGAGAGGGTTTTGAAGAGGGAAATCAAGAGAACTTCGTGGAGGTAAGATTTTTGGACCTAAAACTCATTTCTACGGTGTTATGTGACTGATTATGGGTGAAATTTATGGAGAATTAGTGACTAAATTGGGGGTTTAGGGCTTGGGAATTTGAGACTTTAAATTGAGGAATTGAGAGGCCATTTATGGTTGGATTATATGGGTAGACTCGTGGAAGGTTAAGGATTCTAGTTTTGTGATTTTTATCAAATTCTGAGACGTGGACCCCGGGGGCCGGGTTTGGCCAATTTCGGGATTTGTGCTTAGTTTTGATAATTTTCTAATGGGTTTCGTATCCCTAGCATATATTGATAATACTAATATGGTTTTGGTTAGATTCGGAGCAATCAAAAGCCGATTCGAGAGGCAAGGGCATTGTGGAGTAGTTTGCGGGCCGGTTTGAGGTAAGTAATGGCTGTAAATCTTGTCCTGAGTGTATGAAACCCCAGACTTCACATTCTACCATTGTTTTAGAGTGACACACATGCTAGATGAAGAGTGTGTGGCGCCCACCGTTGGGGGATTTTGACTTGGTCAGTCCCGTGGAAACTATTAAGTTGCGTATTTGACTTTAATTCATATGATATTTTATGTTCCAAGACTATTATTATATATTTGGGTTGTACGCCATGTTTGGGGCTTTGTGCCGACCTATTTATACCCCTTGGGGGCTGTTCACTGCTATTCCCCACTGTATTGAGTTATGATTTACACTTAGTCATATCATGTTTAACTGATTTCGAAATTCAGTCTTATGTACAATATTTTGTGGTACGAAATGATATTTTGGGTCGAGTACCCCATTTTACTGATAGCTTGACTGGCTTTTTGAGAGATTTCTGACTGAGTTTGGCCGAGGGCCTATGTTGTAAGGATATTATGGGATCGGGATGTGCTTCGCATCATGTTACACTTTTCATGATATGTGAGAGGCTGAGAGCCTGAGTGATTATGCCACGAGATGGCCTGGTATTAGCGCTTGGGTTGTAGGAGCCCCTCCGGAGTCTGTACACCCCTAGTGAGCGCAGGTACCTACTGAGTGCGAGTGCTGAGTGACGAGTGATTGGGAGGCATGAGTGACTGTGAGGTTGCCCGAGGGGCTGATACCGAGTGATTGTGAGGCATGCTGAGTGACTAATTCTGAGTGATGATATGCCCGAGGGGCTGTTTATGATACATGTTTTGGCCCCAGAGGCTATTTATGATTTCTATCATTTCTATACTAAATTATCTTGATTACTATGGAAACTGTTGAAAAGTACATTTTGGGAATTTTACTGAACTCGACCTTCAAGTGTTTCAAATTATCGCATCTATGATTTTGAAAGAAGATTTGTATTTACTGTGAGTTGATGATTTGTTTTATGCGTTTCGTAGTTCTCAGACATTATTTACTATCATCACTACTGAGTTGGCGTACTCACATTACTCCCTGCACCCTGTGTGCAGATTCAGATGCTGGGACTGAGCGCTAGCTTCTTCTTCACTCTCTTGGAGCCGATTTTCGGGATTTAAGGTAGCTGCTCGGCGTCCGCAGCATACTCTGTTTCCCTTCTTGTTCTATTACTTACTGCCTATCCTCTAGACTAGTTGTAGCATTGAGATAGTATTACCTTGTATTATTCATAGATGCTTATGACAGTTGATTCCAGGTTTTGGGGCGATGTTTTTAGATGTTTATCTACTTTGTTGCTTTGAATTGTTAAACCGGAAGAATTTTATGAAATATCGCACTGTTTTGAATTTAAGTGGGGAGTCCTTACATTGCTTCGCGATAGATTGGCTAGCCTAGTTCCTTAATAGGCGCCATCACGACCATCTTTGGTTTCCAGCCCGTGATAAGTTGGTATCAGAGCCTAGGTTACATAGGACTCACCGGTCATGAGCAAGTTTAGAAGAGTCTTGCGGATCGGTACAGAGACATCTGTACTTATCTTCGAGAGGCTGCAGAACCCTTTGGAAAAATCCCATATTCTTGAATTCTGTCGTGCGAATCTGTTGATTCTGGCAACTAACTTCTATTGTTTCATTCTCTCACAGATGGTGAAGACACGCGCTACCGATCAGGGTGACCAAACACCAGCTAGACTAGCGAGAGGTCAAGGTCGCGGTTGAGGCGTGGTAGAGGTAGGGGTGCAGCCCGCGCAGCAGCCGGGGCAGTATCCATTGATCCACCTGCTGTTCAGGATCAGGTCCCCGCCACAGATGTTCCAGCAGGACCGGCTCAGGCACCAACAATGCCTATTGTGATCCCGGGTCTTCAGGAGACTCTAGCTCAATTCTTGACTGTGTGCACCAATCTTTCACAGGCGGTCGCTGTTTCTACTACTGCCGCTACTTCTCGGGCCGGGGGAGGCACTCAAACTCCAGCTGCCTGGACACCTGAGCAGGTTACCCAGGGGCTCCAGACACCGGGGGTAGCTCCAGCCCAGTCGGTTGCCCCAACTCAGGATTTTGTGATTCCAGTCATGCTAGATGACGAGCAACACATGTTGAAGAGATTTGGTAGGATTCAGCCTCTGACATTCAGCGTTGCTTCTTAGACAAGTTTCCCAGCCTCTGAGATTCCCAGGGCTTCTTAGACAAGTGTTAGAGGATGCTTCGTACTGCAGGGATAAATGAGACCAGTGGGGTCTCGTTCACTACATTCCAGTTCTCAAGAGTTGTATTCACTTGGTGGGAGTCCTACGAGAGGCGTAGGCCTGTAGGTGCAGCACCCCTTACTTGGCAGCAATTCTCCACTCTCTTCTTAGAGAAGTATGTTCCCCAGTCTCATAGAGAGGAGCTGCATAGGCAGTTTGAGAAGCTGCGTCAGAGTGAGTCGACAGTGACGCAGTATGGGATGAGGTTCTCAGAGCTTGCCCGACATGCTTCAGTTGGTCCCTACTGAGAGAGAGGATCAGGAGATTCGTTGATGGTCTCACTTACCAGCTCCGTATTTTGATGACTAGGGAGAGAGTATTAGGTACTACCTTCGAGCAAGTTGTTGATATTGCTCAGGATATTGAGACAGTTCTCCGTCAAGAGCGGGAGGAGAGGGAGGCCAAGAGCCCTCGTGGATTTGGTAGTTTTAGCGGTGCTCATTGTAGAGTATAGTTTCAGCATAGTAGAGGCCGTTCATTCAGGCCTCCTCAGCCAGTCCGCGCAGCCTATAGTGGTGCATCATCGGGGCATGGTCCTCGCAGTTCTGATTCGGGACGTTCTTCATTTAGTGCCGTTCCAGACTAGAGCTCACCCCGCGCACCATCAGTTCAGGGTTCCTCTATGCATGGTTCTTCTAGTGGCTATTCTTGTGTCAGGGGTTCCTTTCTATCCCCGTCTCCAGCTCCAGGGATTTTTTTCGAGTGTGGAGAGTTTGGGCATGTATGGAGGCAGTTCCCTCGTCGCCTTGGTGGGTCTTCTCAACAGAGGGGTCAGCCCTCGACTTCAGCTCCAGTTGCTTCACCACCCACTGTTGGTTTATTTCCCAATGCACACGCAAGTGTACGTGGTCGACAAGTAATATAGGATTT
>ML429811.1:2929-16262 GCA_005239525.1 Nicotiana knightiana
TTTTTTTTTTTTTTAATTTTCGAAAGAAAGACTTATAAAGAAGAGAGAAAATATTTTTTGATTTCAATTTTATTTTTTCTTTTCTTTAAATTCTTTTTTTTTCCAGTTAATTCCGAAAGAAAAACTTCTAAAGAAGAAAGAAAAAATATTATTGGATTTTTTTTTTTTACTTTTATTTTGAATTTATGAAAGAAATACTTCTAAAGAAAAAGAAAATATTTTTGAAGCTTGAATTTTCTTTTCGATTTTCGAAAGAAGAATGAAAATATTTTTGTATTTTTGATTTTATCTTCTTGATTTTTTTATTTTGTTGTTTTTTTTTTTAAAGAAAGACTTCTAAAGAAGAAATAACTATTTTTTTTTTTGGATTTTTAATTTTATTTGTATATTTTTTTTAATGAATTACAAATAAAATACTTTTTGGTATAAAAATTTTCTTAGTTTTTTTATTTTTTTCAGGATTTTCTAAAAGAAAGACTCCTTAAAGGAATTAAGAAAAATATTTTTGAATTTTTAAAAAATGGGAATCAAAGAAAGACTTTTCTAAAGATTGGGGGCCGGAACCGATGAGGTTTGCCTACGTATCTCACATCCGGTGAGAATCAGACCCGCGTAGTTCTGTCAGTTTTGACGGAACCGGGAATATGACTTCTGAGTATATTTATTTATTTATTTTATTTTATTATTATTATATTTTTTTAACAGGGTTTCGAGGCATTTTTAAATATTGGGACTTTAAAAAATCGGGTAAGTTTTCTATCCTACCTCACTCTTGATTTTTCTGTTATTTATTTTCCTTTAACCGGTCGACAAACAAGCCGAAACAAAATAATGTACACATAGCCAGGTAGGATGCATCAGGATGGTCTTTTATTTTGGGTTCACCTGTCCTAGACGGACCCAACCCCTGTGCTGGGTCCCCTAAGTCAAATGCACATGATGCAAATAAACGTTCCTACTAGGGATCCGGCATGAGGTTTTGTTATTCTAGGTTTAAATCCTGGGGTTTATTGTTCTAGACCTGGATAAGCCGAGCGGACAGCTCGAGCCGAGGTCGGGGCAGCGTACCGGGAATACAGAAGCTTCACCGGCTTTGCAACTTGTCCGTACCTCGTTCTAAAATTTGGATATGACTCTAACAGAAAAGAAGTCACACGAAGTGCACACTTCCCAGATGATTTAGAAGACTCAGAGAGAAGAGGGTTTCGGCACAATTTATATGCAGTTCAAACAATATCAAAGTGGTAAAAAGCGGCATTTAGCACGTTAGGTTCATACATGTAAAATCAGATAATAAAGCCAAATATAACAGTTATTCTAAGCTCGAATTCTTGAACCCTGAACCATAGATTCTGGGTTCGATCCCCAGCAGAGTCGCCAGAGCTGTCACACCTCCTTTTTCCTCTACCCTATGGATTGATGAAGGAGTAACAAGGGAGTTCTTCCAATTAAAGTGACATTATTCAGATTTAAGATTTATCTTAGTTTTCAGAGTCGTCGCCCGGATTTTTACGGTGTTCCGGGACACCATTTATTTATTGAAATCCCAAACCGAGGAAATTTTGACTCTGTTTTAAATTGTCTGCGAACTAGAAATCCGGATAAGGAATTTTGTTAACCCGGGAGAAGGTGTTAGGCATTCCCGAGTTCCGTGGTTCTAGCACGGTCGCTTAACTATTGATATTTGGCCTAAATTATCTGATTAGTTACATATTTTAGCCTATTGTGCATTTAGCCTTTTTAATGTTTTTAGCCGCTTTTAATATTTTATGGATTATTTCTGAAACAAGTCACGATGGCGTGCACTTGTCATTTTGGACACATTGTAAACGCGCCACATGAAATGCACCCGCAATTTACAACGTGTGATTTTATTATTGTTCGAAGTTGTGGTCGGGGGCATGAGTTGCCACACCGAGTGTAGATTATATAGTCATGACTATGGTCAAGATGATTTAATTGCATATATGAAGCAAACTATTATTTTCCATAAGTCTTTGTTTTTCCTAAGTTATTTGTAATACTAGTCTTAAGAATGAAAGAGGTATTTTGGACTACAGAGTATGTGTTTGTTCAATGTCATGTAATACTAAGTTTGAGATTATTGCAAGGTTATTGAATTATGGATAACAAATTCACGTGGAAAAAATCAAACATGTATCCAACCCCAAATTATTTATCCATATATATACTTAACTAACGAACAAAATCAAAGATCAGCTATATGAAACCATGGACAACTAACATTAACAGCACTATACTAACAGTATGGGGAACATTTTTTGAAATAAGGCCACAATAATAAATTAAAATAAAATAAAGCTACTGATCATGCTTTCAATCACAAAAACAAACGAACATCATATAAATTAGCAAAATAAAAGGTGTAGCAACGAGAGAGTGGACCTTTAAGCCAAATAATTTTCCATGACTTGATCTAGTAGATAACTCCAAGTGAGATTTACAGTAGAGTAAAGCGGACAAACTTGAGCGGCGAACAACAAACATAGCTTGGACGCCTTTGACCGAAAACTCGAACGGCAACCTCAATTCTTCATTCTCAACCCGATTAGCTTGAAGCTGGGTAGAAACGACGTTGTCCTCAACAGAAACGACATCAACTCCGTTGGGGGAGGGGGGTGGTTGGCTGCCGTTTATTAGGGGTGTAGGAATTTAGGAAATTCGAAAGGTCTTGGGACTTTTTTTATTTTGNTCAAGCTTGAAAATTCAGAAGGGGGTGCGACTGATTTGTTGGGTGATTTTCACGGTGAGTTTGTAGCAGTGAACGTGAGGTTTTTTTTTTAGATTGGTTTTCATGGGGGTTCAAAGGGTAGTTTTGGGGTTGCTGCTTTTTTGCCAAGGAGAAAGAGAATTCAGGTCGTATTTGGGAATTGGGGGTGAGGTCGGGCCATTCTAGATCTTTATGTCGTGGAAATTATGGCTGCTTTCTCTTTCTCTGTTCTTTTGTTCAATTGAGAAGAAGAGATCAACGCTATATATTTTAAGAAAATGATGCGCCGTTTTCTTTTCTTTTTGGGAAGGTCTGTCTCTCCAAAATGAGATAATTAGTTTCTTTGAGAGGTGAGAGCTTCAATTTTCTAAGAATTTGGAAGGGAGGCATACAAGAGCCTAGCCAAAAATGGGAGCGGGCCATTTTTGTTAGATAGGGGGAATCAGAAATGGCTGCTGATGAGTCGGGAAGGAAGAAGAAGGGGGGAGGGAAACGGCGCTCCACTAGGTGATAGGTCTGATCTCTAGGTCTCTTCCCTAGGCTTTAGGTCTAGGTTTATAGGTGAGGGAGATGGGTATTGGGCCGGATCGGGTCGGGTAGGTGGGGTTTTGGGTTCTGGACCGGGTTCCTTTTGGGCTGGGCGAATTTTGGTAAAGAATTGGGCCTGATTGCTGGCCCTAGTCCAATTTTAACCTTAACAACCTTCTCTTCTTTTTATGCTTTTGCAGAATTAGCCACTTTAGACTCAAATTTAATTTAAATCTATTTCTTGGCTAGCCTATGCATTTATTTTATATNAGTTATAACCAATTCTCAAATAACTCTACAAAATGTCAAACTTTAACTTTGAATAAAAGTAGTGCCAAAATATGAAAATAGTAGTATAAAATAGAAAGTTTCAAATCTTTGTTTCCTTTGAAAATCATGAAAAATATAAATGTCCTCCCTTGTCGCTCCTTGTTGCGGCATGCAACCCGCTCCCACATGTCCTCCCTTATTTCTCCTCCCTAAAATATCACCCTTATTACTCATGTTGTGGCGTGCAACTCGATCCCACCTGTCCACCCTTATCACTCCTTGTTGCGGCGTGCAACCCGCTCCCACCAGACATATCATATCAATTTATTTAAGATTTCACAACTTCAGGCCAAGCCTTTCACAATACTTTTGTCTCAACAATTATAAATAATAAACTGCATTATTCCCATAACTTCATCAATAACCTCTCAATCATGAAACCAAAAACAATATCAAATATAAATACCTTTAATTCATACAAACAATATCAAACTTATGAACCATGTTACCAGGAAACCAACTCAAGCAACCAATACTCTTTCCAAATAGTCACAACAATAACTAACAACAATTCCACCAGGCCAAATAGTCATAGAAATAATAATGAACATATAACAGTTAAGACAATGATCAAATAAGTGGGGAACATGAAAGGGGATCATGTTTAACAGACAATTTGGGTGGTGCATAGATACTCATCACCACACCTATACACAACGCCCATGCATTTCACATAACAAACAAATGGGGAGTCCTATTCCCTCAAGCCAAAGTTAGACCAAACACTTACCTCAATTTCGCAGGCCACTCACTGCTCAATTATTGCTTTTCCCTTTGAATTCACCTCTAAATTGCTCGAATCTAATCAAAATTAACTTAATATCATTAACTAATTCTAAAGGAACTAACTTTATTGAAAAATATAATTTTTCCTAAGTTTTCTCAAAAAAAGTTAAAACCCGACCCCGGGCCCGCTTGGTCGAAACTAGGAGTTCGGACCAAATTACGTTTACCCATTCACCCACGAACCCAAATATGCTATTAGTTTTGAAATCCGACCTTAATTTGATATAAAAATTCAATTTTTACAAAACTCTCTAACTCTACCCAAATCCTAGATTTTTACCATGAAAATTCTTTCTTTTTTTGCTTCAAAAGGTGATGCAAAATAGTAAGGAATTGAAAGAATAAGGTTTGGAATTGATTACCTATGAATTGGGGATGAATATTGTTGAAGAAAACTCGTTTTTAGGGCTGGAACCTCGAAAATTTGGAGAAGAAAGGGTTTTGCCCAGTTTTTAAAAGGTATTTATAATAGCTGGGCTGGGCAACTGTGCGATCGTGGGTAATGAGGTCCGATCGCACAGGGTAAGGAGCTGGGGCACTGCGATTGCGGGTGGGGGATTCAGTTCGCACAGGGCTAGGGAGGGGTGCACAGTGCGGTCGTGGAGCACACTCTGCGATCGCACAACTTACCTGGACTGTGCTTCGCGATCGCACTCGAGGAGCCGCGTTCGCACAGTAAAATATTTTGGGACCCCTGAAGACTACACTATGCGATCATGGTTATACCTATGCGATCGCATAGTAAAAAAACATGGACACCAGATATTGGAAAACCAGCAGTTCATTTAAAGTGAAAAACACCCCGTGGCCTATCCGAAACTCACCCGAGCCCTCGGGGCTCCAAACAAATCATGCACGCAAGTCTAAAAATATCATACAAACTTGCTCGTGTGGTAAAATCGTGAAAATAACATGTAAATCTATGAATTAAACCTCAAAACTCATCATTTTCAACAAAAACTCTTAAAGTTCATAATATCTCAACCGGATGTCCGAATCACGTCAAACGAACTCCGTTTTTCACAAAATTTCACAGTTAACCTTTAAATATCATAACAAAGCTGTATCGGGCTCCAGAAGCAAAATACGGACGCGATACCAATTATTTTTAGTAGTATTTCTTTTCTTTAATACACAAATATTTCAGCAAAATAATTTCTTTCCAAAATTGATTTCTAAGGCTTGGGACTTCGAAATTCATTTTCGGGCGTACGCCCAAGTCCCATATTTTAATGCGGACCTTCCAGGATCGTTATAACACAGATTCGAGTCCAGTTACTCAAAATATTGACCAAAGTCAACTTTTATCAAATTTTAATTCTAAAAATCACTATTTCTCGTATTTTCACATAAAAGCTTTTCGGTTTCACGCCCGGACTGCGCACGCAAATTGAGATATTTAATTTTTCTCTTTTTATGGTTATTTAGCATGGAACGGAGTCTAATTTTATGAAATGACCCTTGGGTCATCACAGATATACTTGTGCTTAAAGAAGTACGGGGGTAATATAAATTGAAGTGAAGGTGGAATTTTTGTTTGATATAAGTATGGGTTGTAGTATTAAAGTATATGTATTAAAGCGCTTAAAGGAGGTGTAGTCACTCATATCCAAATGTATCGTACCCCACCCGAAGCCTGCATTACAACTAATTAATGTCCTACTTGATCTTAGACTGAATGAGCTCGATTAGTAGAGTATTACACTATGGGCAAGCCTATGGTGCATTATTTGTGGCATATGAATGTTATTTATGAGAGGGAGTGAATTTTTCCTATCTTGAGTTCCTACGTTCATAAAATTCATTGTGTGTGGAATTAAACTCTTTGTTGGGTGAGAACACGTGATTCATAAACGATAGGTAATGTCATTGACCTCCATATTAGGGTAAGTAAGTGAATTATGAATAAGGCATGGTATTTGTGAGTCAAATCTTGAGGTGAGGATGTTACATCTTTGTGCTTAAACTATTTTAAAGATTCTTGGTGTGATGAGTTAAGGGAATTGCTTAAAAAGGTTGTGTCTATAAGTGTAGTTTGATTGCTCGAGGACGAGCAATGCTTAAGTGTGGGGTATTGATGTACTGCTATAATTTTATACTTTAGCATATTATTTGCATCGCATTTTATATGCTTTAATGATAAACTAAATTTTATTTGTGCGTAATGGGATCTATTTTATGTGTAGGTTAATTGGAGATGAAAGTAGAGCAAAAGGAAATTTAAAGTCTAAAGCATTCTAGAAAACAGTTGAAAAGAAGAAAGAAAGAAGTGAACAACAGATAAATGAAGAAGTTGGCGAAGCAACGCTTTTAGCTCGCGTTAGAACTGGCTGGGCGAGCCTTTTAACTCGCATGGGAGCAGGCAAGGCGAAGCGGGGCGAGGTCCACTTCGCGTTAAGGCTGGTGAAGCTAGATCTGGGGCGAGGTCCAGCTCGCGTGAAGCCTCGCGAGGCGAGGTCTCTGGCGCGCACACTCCAAACTTTGAAGGCGTATTTTGTCTCCTGGTTTGACTAGGAATTAGCCTATGTCGTTTAGGTCTTTTCCTACACATATAAATAGACATAAAATGCCACTTTAGAGAGAGTTTTGGCAACCGGGGGCAAGAATAGCTCTTGGAACAACTGTTGGGAGTTAGAATCATTGATTTCTACATCCCTTTATCCTTACTTTTGATGCAAAATATTTTGGATATTATTATTATGAGTATGAGTAGCTAAACTCCTAATCTAGGATTTTGATGGAACCTATTGAACGATGATTTTCCTGTTACGTTAATATAAATTTGCCGTAGTATTTTCTCTATTTGTTCAACTACGTTATTATTGTGGTTGGTTAAAGATCTCTCAATACATTGTGCCTATTTAGTATGTATTACTCGGGAGAGAGTGTATATTTAGGTAGTTGTTGAACACCATCACTCCTAACGTACATGAGAGATCAATACAGAGGGTTTAAAGGTGGGATTATGGATAATGAAACCTTGGTGCGATCCGAGTGAGCGTACTTAATGCCAGCTAGTGTAATTCGGGAGAATATGTCTGGTAAATTGTGGTAGTTACTTGGGAGAGAATTACAACATGCAGAGCGCTCATGATCGGTAGAGAAGACTTAGGCAAATTTATAGAAAACATAGAGGAAAGGATTCCGACAATAGGGGAAATCATAACATTAGATCATTCCAACTCTTATCTACAACCATTCATAGTTAGTTAGTAATTATTGCATTTCATTATGTGATATTTAGTTAATAAACATCCAATTTGTTACTTAAATATTTCTGAAGATTTATTGGGTGAATTTGTGCGAGTCTAGTAACTGTGTTTAATAGGTTAATTCTCTGTGGGATTCAACTCCGGACTTATTAACCAGAATATATTTGCAACGACCGTTTAGTCCTTTTTAGAAGGCATAGTTGGGCGTGATCAGTGTTCCGAGTAGGGGTGTTCAAAATCGAACCGAAACCGAAGTTGAATGGCTTATTGGTATCGGGTTAACGGACGGGGAACATATTGAAATTTTTTTATTAACTGCTTATCGATTTGGGGCCGGATTATTTAATTTTCTTAACGGATAATACGTTAACACATTATTGTGTCCTTTCAATTTCACGGTGGATAACGTTAGTATAACAACACAAATTGAAAGGACTAATAAGTTTAATATTTTGGTAGGAAACAAGTTGGCATTGGAGCTAAAATATCAACAAGTAAAGGTCTCAAAATATGAGTATGTTATTTACTTTAATACCATGCACGTCTGTAAGTTCTGTTGTCTAATGATTGCACTAGCTTGTGAGAAGACATATTTAGGAAATCAAAAGTCATGTCTTCAACAGAAAAAGATCCTTCAATATGATTAAGAAGCCTAAAGAAATTGTCTACCTAAGGATCTGTAGAGATCTAGCATCTGCCTCAAAATGTTTAAGTAGATATTGGCCATCAATAGGGCAATTGTAATACAGTAGCATACTGAAATAGTATAACAACAACAACAATAAACTCGGTATAATCACACAAGTGGAGTCTGGGAGAGTAATGTGTAGGCAGACCTTACCCTTACCTTGTGAAGGTAGATGGTTGTTTTTGATAGGCTCTCGGCTCAAGAAACAATGAAAAGGAAGCAATAGATAAATTATAACCAAACCCAAAAATGGATCTTTGATAAATAAACTAAATGTAGAGATTTGTATGTAACTAAAAAAGCGAAGATTGACTTAAATAGCTAAAATCAAGACTTCCAAAAATCTGCGAAAAATAAGAAACAATCATGAAAACTCAATTTCGGAAGCTTTTGCGTGAAGTAGAACAAAAACCCCCAGAAGTCAAAGTTGATCGGACTCTTCACCTTTGGTACTGCACCCGTGGGTGCGGGTATGGGATACCGGATCTGTTCAACAAACTTTAGGTTTTTGAGCAAAATAGATGGAGAATTCCTTCGGGACAGATACAATGATTTTCAAATGAAAACAAAAGTTCTGCTCAAATTGAAGAAAATGGATATCTTAGTAAATAGAAATTTCTAATCAGTCCTTTTCCTTTTATCTCCATTTCGAATTCTCCTCTTGATCAATATTTTTTCCTTCTCTGAATACCTTGTAAGTTTTCTACATAATGTCTTATAATTTAGATATATCTTTTATAACTTTTAGATACTTGAATTATTCTTAGCCAAATCCCCACACCTCTAAATTTAGATATAATCAGTCCTTTTGTTGAAGAAAACTCGTTTTTAGGGCTGGAACCTCGAAAATTTGGCGAAGAAAGAGTTTTTCCCATTTTTTAAAAGGTATTTATAATAGCTGGGCTGGGCAACTGCGCGATCGTGGGTAATGAGGTCCGATCGCACAGGGTAAGGGAGCTGGGGCACTACGATTGCGTGTGGGGTATTGCGTTCGCACAGGGGTAGGGAGGGGTGCACAGTGCGGTCGCGGAGCACATTGTGCGATCGCACAGCTTACCTGGACTGTGCTTCACGATCGCACTCGAGGAGCCGCGTTCGCACAGTACAATATTTTGGGACCCCTGAAGACTACACTATGCGATCGCGATTATACCTATGCGATCGCATAGTAAAAAAACCAGGACACCAGATATTGGAAAACCAGCAGTTCATTTAAAGTGAAAAACACCCCGTGGCCTATCCGAAACTCATCCGAGCCCTTGGGGCTCCAAACAAATCATGCACGCAAGTCTAAAAATATCACACGGACTTGCTCGTGCGATAAAATCACGAAAATAACATGTAAATCTATGAATTAAACCTCAAAACTCATCATTTTCAACAAAAACTCTTAAAGTTCATAATTTCTCAACCGGATGTCCGAATCACGTCAAACGAACTCCGTTTTTCACAAAATTTCACAGTTAACCCTTAAATATCATAACAAAGTTGTACCGGGCTACGGAACCAAAATACGGACGCGATACCAATGATTTTTAGTAGTATTTCTTTTCTTTAATTCACAAACATTTCAGCAAAATAATTTCTTTCCAAACTTGATTTCTAAGGCTTGGGACTTCGGAATTTATTTTCGGGCGTACGCCCAAGTCCCATATTTTACTGCGGACCTCCAAGGATCGTCGTAACACAAATCCGGATCCGTTTACTCAAAATATTGACCAAAGTCAACTTTGGTAATGTCATTGACCTCCATATTAGGGTAAGTAAGTGAATTGTGAATAAGGCATGGTATTTGTGAGTCAAATCTTGAGGTGAGGATGTTACACTTTTGTGCTTAGACTATTTTAAAGATTCTTGGTGTGATGAGTTAAGGGAATTGCTTAAAAAGGTTGTGTCTATAAGTGTAGTTTGATTGCTCGAGGACGAGCAATGCTTAAGTGTGGGGTATTGATGTACTGCTATAATTTTATACTTTAGCACATTATTTGCCTCGCATTTTATATGCTTTAACGATAAACTACATTTTATTTGTGCGTAATGGGATCTATTTTATGTGTAGGTTAATTGGAGATGAAAGTAGAGCAGAAGGAAATTTAAAGTCTAAAGCATTCTAGAAAACAGTTGAAAAGAAGAAAGAAAGAAGTGAACAACAGATAAATGAAGAAGTTGGCGAAGCAATGCTTTTAGCTCGCGTTAGAACTGGCTGGGCGTGCCTTTTAGCTCGCATGGGAGCAGGTAAGGCGAAGCGGGGCGAGGTCCACTTCGCGTTAAGGCTGGTGAAGCTAGATCTGGGGCGAGGTCCAGCTCGCGTGAAGCCTCGCGAGGTGAGGTCTCTGGCGCGCACACTCCGAACTTTGAAAGCTTATTTTGTCTCCTGGTTTGACTAGGAATTGGCCTATGTCGTTTAGGTCTTTTCCTACACATATAAATAGACATAAAATGCCACTTTTGAGAGAGTTTTGGCAACCGGAGGCAAGAATAGCTCTTGGAACAACTGTTGGGAGTTAGAATCATTGATTTCTACATCCCTTTATCCTTACTTTTGATGCAAAATATTTTGGATATTATTATTATGAGTATGAGTAGCTAAACTCCTAATCTAGGGTTTTGATGGAACCTATTGAAGGATGATTTTCCTGTTACGTTAATATAAATTTGCCGTAGTATTTTCTCTATTTGTTCAACTACGTTATTATTGTGGTTGGTTGAAGATCTCTCAATACACTGTGCCTATTTAGTATGTATTACTCGGGAGAGAGTGCATATTTAGGTAGTTGTTGAACACCATCACTCCTAACGTACATGAGGGATCAATACAGAGGGTTTAAAGGTGGGATTAGGGATAATGAAACCTTGGTGCGATCCGAGTGAGCGTACTTAATGCCAGCTAGTGTAATTCGGGAGAATATGTCTGGTAAATTGTGGTAGTTACTTGGGAGAGAATTATAACATGCAGAGCACTCATGATCGGTCGAGAATACTTAGGAAAATTTATAGAAAACATAGAGGAAAGGATTCCGACAATAGGGGAAATCATAACATTAGATCATTCCAACTCTTATCTACAACCATTCATAGTTAGTTAGTAATTATTGCATTTCATTATGTGATATTTAGTTAATAAACATCCAATTTGTTACTTAAATATTTCTGAAGATTTATTGGGTGAATTTGTGCGAGTCTAGTAACTGTGTTTAATAGGTTAATTCTCTGTGGGATTCAACTCCGGACTTATTAACTAGAATATATTTGCAACGACCGTTTAGTCCTTTTTAGAAGGCATAGTTGGGCGTGATCAGTGTTCCGAGTAGGGGTGTTCAAAATCGAACCGAAACCGAAGTTGAATGGCTTATTGGTATCGGGTTAACGGACGGGGAACGGATTGAAGTTTTTTTATTAACTGCTTATCGGTTTGGGACCGAATTATTCAATTTTCTTAACGGATAATACGTTAACACATTGTTGTGTCCTTTCAATTTCACGGTGGATAACGTTAGTATAACAACACAAATTGAAAGGACTAATCAGTATAATATTTTGGTAGGAAACAAGTTGGCATTGGAGCTAAAATATCAACAAGGTCTCAAAATATGAGTATGTTATTTACTTTAATACCATGCACGTCTGTAAGTTCTGTTGTCTAATGATTGCACTAGCTTGTGAGAAGATATATTTAGGAAATCAAAAGTCATGTCTTCAACAGAAAAGATCCTTCAATATGATTAAGAAGCCTAAATAAATTGTCTACCTAAGGATCTGTAGAGATCTAGCATCTGCCTCTAAAATGTTTAAGTAGATATTGGCCATCAATAGGGCAATTGTAATACAGTAGCATACTGAAATAATATAACAATAACAACAATAAACTCGGATAATCCCATAAGTGGAGTCTGGGAGAGCTATGTGTAGGCAGACCTTACCCTTATCTTATGAAGATAGATGGTTGTTTCTGATAGACTCTCGGCTCAAGAAACAATGAAAAGGAAGCAATAGATAAATTATAACCAAACCCATAAATGGATCTTTTGATAAATAAACTAAATGCAAAGACTTGTATGTAACTAAAAAAACGAAGATTGACTTAAATAGCTAAAATCAAGACTTCCAAAAATCTGGGAAAACCATAAACAATCATGAAAACTCAATTTCGGAAGCTTTTGCGTGAAGTACAACAAAAACCCCCAGAAGTCAAAGTTGATCGGACTCTTCACCTTCGGTACTGCACCCGTGGGTGCGGGTATGGGATACCGGATCTGTTCAACAAACTTTGGGTTTTTGACCAAAATAGATGGAGAATTAATTCGGGACAGATACAATGATTTTCAAATGAAAACAAAAGTTCTGCTCAAATTGAAGAAAATGGATATCTTAGTATATAGAAATTTCTAATCAGTCCTTTTCCTTTTATCTCCATTTCGAATTCTCCTCTTGATCAATATTTTTTCCTTCTCCGAATACCTTGTAAGTTTTCCACATAATGTCTTATAATTTAGATATATCTTTTATAACTTTTAGATACTTGAATTATTCTTAGCCAAATCCCCGCACCTCTATCTGTACGCCCAATCTTAAAATTAAGATCATGAAGGATCCTATCTCTAGATTGACACCTATATTGGACACTGGCAACCGAGTCCGAGCAACTTAGCCAGAAGTTCATCAGGCTGCTNTTGACAGCCGAGTCCGAGCAACTTAGCCAGAAGTTCATCAGGCTGCTTCATTCTCTGACACTATGAAAGCAAAGTTCCAGTGTTTGTCTTTTACTTCTATATTTGGAGGTTTTCTAGTTCTAATTGTTGGCTTGAAAATATCAAAGGTCACAAATAGCATACTCCATTCAATGCAGAATGCCACTTCAACTGCATGTCTTCCCCTAGAGCATTTTTAATACTATTTTCAGCTTGTAAGTAAGGCATGGATGAATGAGTTAATATCTATTTTCTCCTCTGCAAGAACAGAATTGCCAAATGGAACACCATTGATAATACTAGTAATGTATTTTAACGGAATATCAGATAATAATTCTGTCCCTAGAAGTGTGATATGATACTATATGGT
>ML429812.1:0-68663 GCA_005239525.1 Nicotiana knightiana
TATGACATAGATGTTATTCATTCTTTTTCCCTGCAAAACAATCTTTTCAGTAAGCAGGTTAATTACAAAATATTTTCTGGAAGTAAAAGCAACCAGGTTACCTCTGTCACACAGTTGTGATACACTGATCAGGCTATATTTCAAGCCATCTATTAGATACACATGTTCAATGGATCGTGTGTCATCATTACCTACCTTACCAACCCCAATGATTTCAACTTTCTTTCTGTTTCCAAAGGAGACATTTCCTCCTTTGAGACTTTCAAATGAAAGGAACTGTTCCATGTTCCCAGTCATATGTTTTGAGCAGCCACTATCCAAATACCAAATTTGACTTTCTCCTCTCACTTGAACCTACAAAACAATCAGGGGTTAGTCTTAAGAACCCAAACTAGTTTGAGTCCTTTTCTATGAGAGAATGGATGAATCAAATTTTTCCTGGCCCAATTTGGTAGCCAGTTTTTCCNGTCTTACCACAATGGGTGAAGATTTTATTCTCAGGAAGAGTGGGATACTTTCTTTTGGGATCCCACTTGGGCAATTGACTTCCAAATACAATCCCTCTCCTGTTGCTACTATGATTCTCTTGAAGCCATATCAAGGCATCAGAAGATTTATTCCATTTACAAGTTCGATCTAATTCATGTTTGACTTTGCCAAGTTCTTAATTAAGAGTTCTTATCTGTTCATCCTTGGCATACATCTTATCTTTTAATTTTTCTATGTTTTATTCTAACATGGTATGAGAATAATCAACAACCTTTTTACTGGATCCTAGCTTTAGCTTTAAGTTTTCAAATTTTAGTTCTAGAATCTCAGTTTCAAGTGGATGAACCGGGTTCAACAAGTCAATTTTTTTCTTTTCAGATTCACTGACTCTGATTTCCAGGTTCATGCACTTTGCTTTTAGCATTGCACATTCTTTAGATAGTTGATCCTTCTCTTTGGTTGTTTCCTCAGAATCATATATGAAATCAAGTAGCAACTCAGAGAGTTTTTCCTTAGATAGGAACTTTACTTTGTTTTTAAGATGAGAGATACTTACCTCTGGCTCTTCATGTGATTCCTCATCAGATTCTCCAATTTCCATTAGCGCATGATCTTCAGTCTCCCTATCTTGTGATTCCTCATCTGAACTTTCCCCCCAAGAAACAACCATAGCCTTTGTTGTGGTTTTCTTGGGTTGGACATTTTCCTCTTCCTGTTCCTTCTTTCATATCTCTCCTTTTTCCATTCTACTTACCACTAAGGACAGTTTTTGATGAGATGGTCAGTCTTACCATATTTATAGCATCCCTTGATGGTTGGCCTTTCTGGGGCTTTTGCTTTGTTGTAGTTTCCTCCTCTAGAGATGCCCTTCTTCCTAATGAGAAATTTTATGAATTCTTTGGTGATCATGGCCATCTCATCATCCTCCAGATCTGCTCCCTCAGTGATTCTTAGTGCTAGACTCCTCTCCTTCTTTGGACCATCCATCTTCATTGTCTACCTTCTCAGTTCATAGGCAGTGGGGTTTCAAATCAGTTCATCTAATCTCGGGGTTGCCATATTTTTGGATTCCTAGATAGCAGTGATTTTGCTTTCCCAGGAAATAGGCAAGACCCTTGTTAGGATCTTCTCAACCCTGTCCTCTTCAAGAATGACTCTTCCAAGAGACTTCAGTTCATTAGTCAAGGTTGTGAACCTTGTGTACATCTCTTGGATAGTCTCTCCTTCTTTCATAGTGAAGTTTTCATACTGAGAGTATAGTAGAGTACCTCTTGATCTTTTTACCTGAGGTGTTCCTTCATGGGCTACTTGCAAGGTATCCCAAATCTCTTTGGCAGTGGTGCAGCTTTGGATTCTGTTGTACTCGTCTGGACCTAGTCCACACACTAGCCACTTTTTGGCCTTTGCATTCTTCTCCCATTTCTTCAGATCCTCAGCAGTGCAGTCAGCTCTAGTCTTTGGTACATCTATACCTTCAGCAGTCTTCATCATGGTAGCTAGAGGAACATCAGTGACTATGTCCCAGAGTTCATAGTCTTCTCCAATCAGGTGGTCCTTCATCCTGTTTTTCCACCAAGAGTAATACTGGCCATTGAAGAGTGGTGGCCTTGCAGTTGATTGACCTTCCCAATTTCCAGGTGGTGCACTTATCTTGATCTTCTCCAAGGTGTTAGCCTTTCAAGGATAACCTGCTTTGATATCAATTGATGTTTTTAGACGTCAATACCACACAAGAAAATATATGTTACTTTGTGTGGTACCCACTTTTCGAGTGCACTCTCAATAGAAGAACCTAGTTCTTCTTGATGTAATTACTTCTACTGTTGCGGAATATTAAAAGCAGTAAAGTAAAAACACAGAGATTTTTTATGTGGAAAACACCTGGATCAAAAGATGAATAAACCACGACCTACTCCTCAGTAGGATTTGCTCAAACACTTCACTAAAAATTCTGAGCCAAATGGACTTACAAAATAAACTCTTTTGTAATCCTAGGACTAACTCTAATCCCTTTGTAGTAACTAGCCCCAACTAATTTCTACAAGCTTCAAGTTAACTCTAACTTGAACAATGCGTACCTATTACAATTACTTCTATGAAAGCTGAAAAGATACAATATTAAAACTCCTACTACAATCAACACGACTCAATAATTAATCAAATGGAACTGGTTCTTCTAGTTGAACAATAGCCTTTTAATCGCACAATGGTGCTGCTAGCAAAATAGCTCTGGGAACTTTGCTTTCAGATTTTGATTTGGTTCAGCTTTTGTGCGTGTAGAATTCCAACAGAAATACATCAAGTATTTATAGAGTCAGTTGAGCTTGTCATCCAATTCTAGTCCAACTCTACCTGGGTGAACAAATTCNTTATGATGGACCTGGTTCAACTGGTCATCAATTTTTCAATCTTCAAAACTATGCAATGACATGGGTCAACTGATGCGGGGCTAGAATTCATGGTTTAACATGTTATATGCACTACATTTTATGTGCGTTAATGATAAAAATACACTTTTTATGTGCATAATAGAGTCTATTTCATGTGTAGGTGAATTGGAGATGAAAATCGAGCTAAATGGATGCAAATACATCGAAAATACGCTCAAGAGGTGAGGAGGAGTGCATCGGGCTATAGCCGGGCGCCAGAGCCTAAACGCCTGACCCTGCCTGGCGTTAGAGCCCAAACGCCAGCCTTAGCCTGGCGTTATCCAGGCGCCAGGGCCCAAACACCAGGCCCCTGTTTCGGTCAATTCCGAGTTTTGACGAGTTTAAGTGTTCCCCTGTTGGAATAGAAGTCTCTTACACGTTTAGGGTTTGTCCTAAACATATAAATAGACCCCTAAAACACAACTTGAGCAGATTGGGAATACATACGAAGGATTCGAAGAGAGGAAATCATCAAAGTGAAGAAAAACCTGTGGATTACTACTCAGCAAAGCAAAAACATTGATTTTTATCTCGTTAGTTCATTACTCTGTAATTCAATTATGCAAGTTATTTTGGATTTAATTCTTATGAACATGTTTAGCTTATTTCTTAATCTAGAGTTTTGGTAGAACCCGTTGGGGATGAATTTGTTTTGATATTAATATAGTTTGGTTGATTAATCTCTATTTCTTCAACTACGTTTTTATTGTAGCTAATTGAATGACCATTAATTAGCTGTGCCTAATTTGTGTGTATCTACTTGAGAGAGAGTGCATATTTAGGTAATTGTTTGAACAACACCACTCCCAGAGTATAGAAGAAAATCATAATCGAGGGTTTAGAGGTTGGATTAGAGATAACGATACCTCGGGTGCAATCTAAAGTGAACTGTAATGCAATCTAGCTAGCGTAACTTGAGAGAGTGCGTCTAGTAAATTATCATAATTACTTGAGAGAGATTTATGGTAGATAGAGTGTTCATGATTGATAGAGACAACTAATCAAACTATAAGAAGTATCCGAGAAGTAAGTTCACCAACGGGGGAAACCATAACCTTAGACCTTTATCATCATTGTTTACAACACATTGTTAGTAATTGCTAGTTATTATTATTGTCAGTAAAATTAGTAAAACATCACCAATTTATATTAAAAAGTCTTAAGAGAATTGATTGAGTAATAGTTGCGTATTCTAAAGACTTGATTGATACGTAAATTCCCTGTGGGATCGACTCTGGGCATAATACCCCGGATTATATTTGGAACGCCCGTTTAGTCTTTTATTAGACATAGTTGAGCGTGATCATCAACATATCATCTCTTTGAAATATACATGAAAAGATTAATTTTAAAGCTACGATGAACAAGAAGCAGTTATGACCGAAATGCATGTACATCTTCAAATCCAGCTCCAGCCATCAGCATCCAACATCTGCATGCAAGGTGCAGAAGTATAGTATGAGTATAACCGACCACGTCTACTCAATAAGTAACAAACCTAACCTTAGGTTGAAAGTAGTGACGAGCTGGAACAAAGGTCGGAGTCCAACACCAATAACCAACAACAGTTCATAATAGTATAATGAAAGTAATAAAAGAAGTAACTCAGAGATAAAATGCTCAGCTCGTTCACAGTTCCAGAAAATAGGCATATTTTTTAAGTATATCAGTAAAAATCCAAATCTTTTACCGAACTCGCCAAAAAGAAAAAATAGGAGTAAATTTGAAATTGTGATTTTTTCCATCAACTTCCAACAACAAGTAAGATGTTCCATTATCAAGTGGCACGAGGAAAGTACATCTCTATGCCTACATGTCAATGTATGCATGCTAACTGTAATACAATGTGGTGATAAAACCATATGCATACTCTCGGTGTATCAATGCACTCAGTCCTCTCAATCACTCAATCCTCACAGCCACTCAGTCTTTACATCCACTCATACCTCATAGTCACTCAATCCTCCCAATCACTCGTCACTCGCGCTCGACACTCGCACTCGACACTCGCACTCGACAATCACACTTGACACTCGCACTTAGTAGGTACCAGCCCTCACTGGGATGTGTACAGACTCCGGATTAAATTGATAATTAATTGATAATTGAAGGAATTTTTACATTCCTATACCACATAGAAAAACTTATTACCCTCAATGTTTAAGGTTTGACTTAATTACACTTAGTATACCTAATTACTAATTTTATACCATAATTAATTAAAGGTCTAATTAATGGAACATTTTTTACTCCTTAATTAAAGGTGTCCGTATATCCCTCCCATCTCATATTTCTCTCTCCTAAACCCTCACCCTCACCCACGTTTTACCCAGACACACGTTCTTTTTACCCATTTTCCCTCTTCTGAAAACACACAAACTTCCATTGCTCATTCTTCCTTTAAATTCACAGAAAATTGAAGACAGTCTTCAACAAAGTTGATTCACCCATTTTACTCCAGTTAAAGTTCCTCAATGAAGAACAATAAAGCTTCGAAACATAGTCATAAAAAAGCAGCAGAAGCTGATATACCCTTTTTTGATTTGGGTGTTTTATCACCAAAATCACTCAAAAAGCAGGGGAAATCTTCCCATGAAATTGTAGATACGACTCATAGTCTTTCTCCCCGACAAATCAGAGCTGAAACGAGAACCAAACAAAAACACGATGTCGATGCTGGAGAATCTTCTACGCCAGTGAAACAAAGGAAAAGAAAAGGAAAAGAGTTATTGGTAGATGACGATTTTGTAGAAGAGGTGCCTAACCTTCGAACAGGAAATAAAGAAAAGGTGTCTCCTAGTTCGAAAAATCCAAAAATGAAGAAACATTCAAAAAAATGCCCTAAAAATGTTCAGAATCATTCAGTGGTGAAGGTAAAAATTTATTAATTTCGTTTCTAATTATTTAGTTTGGTTTAGGATGTTAAAATATGTGTAATGTGTGTTTTAGACAATTGTAGATTAATTGTCTTAATTTTGAAGATTTAATTGTAGTTTTGATGTTGCTGCCTATTTGCATATTACATGTTAAATTCTAGATATTATGTAATCCGTTGTAGTTATGTTGTAGATAATTTGTAGATGAATGTATATTTTTTAGGCAGTTTATTAATGTGAGATTATTTATTATTTGTGCAGAATGGACACTTTTTTCCCCCACATAATTTTGATTATGGGGTGCTTAGATTCCACACACTGTGTGATCCTAGCATTCCTAGCCAGATTAAAGAGCTTCTGTCTCCAAATGGATTGAAGCTTTTTTAGAAGATGTGTTTTGGATACTTACTGTCTCTTCCCACTATATGGATGCAAAACCAGGCCAATCATCTTCTGATGAAGTATGAATTGACCTCATCCAATGCATCATATTTTTCTATCCAGTTAAAGGGTGAAACACTAAATTTTGGATTGAGGGAATTTGCACTAATTACTGGTCTAAGATGTGTTACCCAGGTTACAGATTTTGGTTATACTTCCAATTACATTAGCAAGATAATGAGCAGTTATTTTCCTAACAAATTAAGAGTGGAGAAGTTATATTTGAAACAGATAGTAACCACTAGAACCTGGGTAAACGATGAGGATGCGGTGAAGTTGTGCATTATTTATCTTTTAGAATTTTCATTTGTCCTTCGGACAAAGACCATGTGGCTTTTGTAGATCACTTTAGGTTCTATTTGGTGGAATCTGGGCAGTATGAGTCATACCCATGGGGTATTAAATCTTTCACCCAGTTGATGAAATCTGTTAGGCACAGACTAAATCCGTATGTACATTCTTATCTCATACGAGGATGCCCACTAGCAATGCAAGTATGGCTGTATGAGTGTTGCTCTACCGTCAACACTGATCTAGCTACGGGGAGTTCTAACTCAATACCTCGCATACTGTCATGGTCAGCTTGTAAGGGGCAGATTGGTTAGCTGCCTTTGAAGACAAAATGATAAAGCCTGAATGGATAAAGGTAAAATATGTTTTTATGATTATACATTTACCTTCAATATATCTACAATTATTCTACATTTCTGTCTTAATCAAACTAATTGGTTTTTCCTCATTCAGTTTACCAACCTAAGTGAATCTCCTGAAGAGATTGAGGTGCTGTCTTTGCCAGACTAAATTGAGTACAAAGTTAAAGAGGCTGAACAAACATCTGAGGTTCCCAATGCTGATCCTCATATGTTGGAACCCAAACAAACAGATGGAGAAGAGGAGAAGGAGTCTATTGAAAATTAGAAAAAGATATTGAGCAGGTAATATGTATACCATATTCTGATATAATGTAGATATATTGTAGTTTATATGTATTTGTCTTTTTATATGTTTTTCAAAGCTGCTAGTAAGTTGTTAACTGCATAATATGTCTTAACATACATTCAAAAATAGATGCAAATTTACAAATTTTGATAAATGTTTATATATAATTGCATCTGTTTTGAATGTATGTTAATACATATTATGAAGTTAACAACTTACTATTTTGTAACATGTAGGTTGATGAAAAGCTTGAAGATTTTAGGAAAGCTGTCTTTGTAGAACTCGATTGCCTTCGAGTGCTGATAAATGAATCTGTGCAGAATGTTTTGCATTTGATAAATAGTAGAAATGAGCAAGATTATGCAAAGGTAAGATTTGACTTTAATTTATATATCAAAATAATTTATGGCATATGAAAAAATATATACAAACTAACATAAAACATTCAGTTTGCTGGTAGTTCAACAAAAAATAATGACCAACAAAAAGACATGAACAATCAGCATTTTCATATCAATATTGGGGAACAAGTGCAGGCCAACACCAGCAAAACAGGTATCTACAAAATACCTACAAAGTATCTACAATTAGTTTCAGAATATATACAACATGTCGACAATTATCTACAAATTATCTACAATATTCCTACATATATGCTAAATCTCTCAAGCCACCATTATACAATATGATTTAACATTTTTAATGGAAAAAACAGAACATGTTGAAGGTGCAATTGGTAAAGAAAATCTTTCAGAACATGGTGATTTATTTACACATTTTGAAGGTGCAACTGATGAAGAGAAAGCATGTATCATACTGTTATTCAGAGATATTTTTGTGCTATTTGAATTTTTTAACAGTTCTATTAAGTAAGATATGCATGGTGTTACAGAGATGGAATATATGAATGCACAGTCCCCAATTCACAGGGTGACAGTAGCCGCTCAAACATAACAGGTCAATGAGGAACATGAAAATAAAGGTGCAGAGGCACATTATGTGAATCTAGGTGAAGGTGCAACTGATGAAGAGAAAGCAGGTATCATACTGTTATTCATAGATATTTTTGTGCTATTTGAACTTTTTAACAGTTCTATTAAGTAAGATATGCATGGTGTTACAGAGATGGAAGATATGAATGCAATGTGATCGAGGGGTGACATGAGGTATAAAGCCCTGTTGGAAAGTCCATGGATCCATAACATGAGGGCAGTACCCTCGACCCTTC
Source organism: Nicotiana knightiana (assembly GCA_005239525.1). NCBI lineage: Eukaryota > Viridiplantae > Streptophyta > Magnoliopsida > Solanales > Solanaceae > Nicotiana > Nicotiana knightiana. Next base: position 8,403 of record ML429812.1, read on the forward strand.
ACCAGGTTTTGAAGTTCCCGACACCAGAGGCAGTCAAAACGGTCTACGAGGAGACGCTCGCCGCCAAGGAAATGTTTGCAGTCGACAAAGTGATACTAATACCGGCACTCTCATCAACAAAAGAATCGGATTCAAAGGGAAAACAAGAGGTCAAATAGCAACCACAGACACCCGCCTCCACCCGGTCAGAGAAATAGGAGATTGAAGAGGATGAAGACTATGAGGTCCCTCGGTCTTTCATAGTTCCCGATGGTACCGAAGCCACCAAGTCGACGGTCGAAGAGCTGGAACAACTCACACTAACCGAGCATCAGCTCGAACGAAAGGTATACCTGGGCACGAGACTAGCCCTCGAGCTCAGGGGAAAACTTATTCAGTTCCTTAAAGCTAACATGAATTGCTTTGCTTGGTCCCATCTTGATATGACAGGGATCCCACCGGAAATCAACACTCACAAACTAAGCCTACATCTGAAATTCCGCTCGGTGAAGCAAAAAAGAAGACCCCAGTCCTAGGTCAAGCATGCATTCGTCAAGGACGAGGTAATCAAACTTATTAAAATAGGATCCATTAGGGAAGTAAAGTATCCCTAATGGTTAGCGAATGTAGTGGTAGTACCTAAGAAGGGAAATAAACTTAGGATGTATGTAAATTACAAAGACCGAAATAAAACGTGTCTTAAGGATTCTTTTCCTTTGCCTAATATCTATCATATGATAGATGCCACATCCGGCCACGAGATTCTCAGTTTCTCGATGCTTATTCCGGTTACAACCAAATATTGATGAACCCGGAGGATCAGGAAAAGACCTCATTTATCACTAAGTACGACACCTACTGTTATAATGTAATGCCTTTCGGACTAAAAAATGCTGGTGCAACTTATCAACTCCTAGTAAACCGGATGTTCGAAGAACAAATAGGAAAATCAATGGAGGTTTATATTGATGACATCTTAGTTAAGTCCCTACCAGCAGAGGACCATTTGAAGCATTTGCAGGAAACCTTCGGTATACTGAAAAGGTACAACATGAAGCTCAACCCAGAGAAATGTGCATTGGCGGTCAGCTCAGGCATGTTTCTCGGCTTCATGGTATACAATCGAGGAATGTAGATCAACCCCGATAAAATCAAAGCTATAGAGGACATCACGACAGTAGACAACGTAAAGGCCGTACAGAGACTAACGGGCGCATAGCCACCCTAGGGCGATTCATCTCGATATCCTCAGATAAGAGTCACCGATTCTTCTTGTTACTAAAGAAGAAGAGTAATTTCACGTGGACTCCTGAATGCCAGCAGGCCTTGGAGGAACTAAAGCGGTACTTATCGAGCCCGCCGCTGCTTCACATACCAAAAGCGGACGAGCAGCTTTATTTGTATTTAGAAGTCTCAGAGATAGCGATAACTGAAGTCTTGGTCCGAGAAGAACAAGGTACGCAATTACCTATCTATTATATTAGTCGGACCTTAGGAGAGGCCGAAATCAGGTATCCCCATCTAGAAAAATTGGTGCTCGCTTTGATAAGCGCCTCTAGGAAACTAAAACCATACTTTCAGTGTCATCCTATATGTGTTGTAACAACTTATCCACTTTGAAATATTTTGCATAAGACCGAACTTTCGGGCCGGTTGGCCAAATGGACTGTAGAAATCAGCGGGTACGATATTGAATATCGACCCCGAACGGCCATCAAGTCTCAAATCTTGGCAGACTTCGTGGACGACTTCACGCCGACCCTCGTACCCAAAGTTGAAAGAGAACTGTTAGTAAAATTGGGTACATCTTCGGGAGTCTGGACCCTCTTTACGGATGGTGCATCGAACGCAAAAGGGTCCGAACTAGGCATCGTACTAAAACCACCCACAGGCAATGTAGTTAGACAATCTATCAGGACTACAAAATTGACTAACAATGAGGACGAATATGAGGACATGATTGCAGGTCTTGAATTACCTAAAGGCTTGAGAGATAAGGTCATCGAGGCCAAGTGTGGTTCCCTCTGCGTGGTAAACCAAGTTAACAGGACCTTTGAAGTACGAGAAGACCGAATGTAGAGATACTTGGATAAGCTACAAGTAACTTTACATCGATTCAAGGAATGGACCTTGCAACATGTACCTCAAGATCAGAACAGTGAGGCCGATGCCATCACAAACTTAGGGTCATCGGTAGAAGGCGACGAACTCAATTAGGGGTCTGTCGTACAACTCATGAGATCGATGATCGAAGAAGGTCATGCCGAGATAAACTCCACAAGTTTGATCTGAGATTGGAGAAACAAGTACGTAGAATATTTAAAGAATGTGAAGCTCCCATCAGATCCAAAGGATTCGAGAGATCTACGCACGAAGGCAACACGATTCACCATGTCCGAAGACGGAACGTTGTTCAGAAGGATGTTCGATGGTCCGTTAGCGACATGTCTGGTATCGGGAGATACTGAATACGTCCTAAGGGAGGTCCACGAGGGCACTTATGAAAATCATTTTGGTGCCGAATCATTGGTCCACAAAGTGATCAGAGCCGGGTACTACTGGATCGACATGGAGAAAGATGCAAAGGAGTTCATTCGAAAATGCGACAAATGTCAAAGGCATGCGCCAATGATTCATCAACCCGGGGAACTGCTCCATTCAGTATTATCCCTATGGCCATTCATGAAATAGGGAATGGAAATTGCTGACCCTTTTTTCGATCGGCCCTAGGTAAAGCTCAGTTTATTTTATTTACGACTTATTATTTCTCTAAGTGGGTTGAATCACATGCTTTCGAGAATGTCAGAGAAAAGGAGGTCATAAACTTTATTTGGGACCGCATCATATGTCGATTCGGGATGCCCTCCGAGATTGTGTGTGATAATGGAAAGCAGTTCGTCGGCAGCAAGGTGACTAAATATCTCGAGGATCACAAGATCAAAAGGATCTTATCAACACCTTATTATCCCAGCGGTAACGATCAAGCTGAATCAACCAACAAAACCATCATCCTAAATCTTAAGAAGAGATTGACCGACGCCAAAGGGAAATTGAGGGAAATACTATCCGAGGTTCTATGGGCATACCACACAACATCGAAATCAAGTACCGGAGCTACCCCGTTCTCATTAGTTTATGGCACCGGTTCTCTAATTCCGGTCAAGGTCGGAGAACCTAGTATCAGGTTCCGATATGCAACATAAGAGTCAAATAACAAGGCCCAATAATAAGGCCCTGAATACGAGCCTAGAATTGCTGGATGAAAAACGCGAAGCCGCCCACATCTGATTGACCGCCCAAAAATAACGGATCGAAAGATAATATAATCAAAGAGCCATCTTCGACACTTTAACGTCGAGGACTTGGTTCTAAGGAAAGTCACCCTCAACACCTGAAATCCGAATGAAGGAAAACTGGGTCTAAACTAGGAAGGACGTTACCAAGTTCTTGAAATCATCGAAAAAGGATCCTACAAGCTCGGAACAATGAATGGGGAACAACTACCAAACAATAGGAACATATCACACCTAAAAGGATACTACTGCTAAGGTACGACCCCCTTTCCATTTTCATTTTTGTTTTAGACTAACTCTTGTAGGTGATTAACAAGAATCGACGGTGGAGTTTTCGGCAGACGAAACAAAGTCTTTAGGTCTGAAAGCACGTGTTGCACCTTTTTTCCCTTAGACCGGTTTTGTCCCAAACGGGTTTTTCGTCAACGTTTTTCTAACTTAGAATAAAGCCCGATTACAAATCGGCATCGAAGAACAATCCAACAGTATGCGAGGCTCCTTTGCAATCAACCTCGAATACTGGGGGCATTGCCCTTGAATGTCAACTTTGTTGCGAGGAAATTAATTCAAAATAGCGGGGTCTCGATAGTTGAAATTTGTAAGGGCCAAACGGTCAAACAAACTGTGCCCACATATGTTTTTCGAGCCCTGACGCAGAACATGTACGCATGTGTAATCATTTTTTCGCAAGAATAAAGAGAAGTATTTTTCCTTGCTATTATCTCATGTCTTTGAAAAAGTTTTTCTACTTTACATTCCCGTACCTTCAATGTATTATGGAAATGAGCTCAATGGCCTATCGTAACCAGAGTTCGGATAATCACCCCACACTCGGGGACTGCCGCCCGAAAAATAAATAGATCGAACTATTGAGCATCGAGGGCATAAGACCTTTTAGGCAACCCTCGAATTTTAAAGGCCACGACTATACTCACTCAGGGACTATCCTTCAGCTCAAACAACCCGAGTTATCGGACCTTGGGGACAAAAGACCTAATAGGCAGTTCCCCAATCTCTAAAGGCCTCGGCCACCCCACTCGGGGATTATTATCTCGAGCAAGCCTGAACAAAACGGGAAAACGAGCCCAACAGGAAGATCCCGTACTAAAAAGGCTATGGGCGAATTAACACGTCTTGGAGATGTCTGAATTCTGTAACAAAATAGGCCTTCGAATTCTTTCATAATCGTTTTTAAAAGGCTACCCCGATAAATTCATAAAAGGCTTCGATAATATCGAGCCTCAAAAACTCTAACGAATGCAAAGGTTATTCGGACTCCCAAACAATTCCTTATTATCTCATGCTAAGGAATTTGTGATTATAAGTTACAAAGAAAAAAAGAAGTAAAGACTGAAAAGCCAAATGGGAAAAGAAAATCCTTATATTCATATACAAAATAAGTCTTCCTTACAAAGGCCAAATCGTCCAAGTACAAGATTTTTTACAACGGCCCAAAAACGGCCCCAGAAAAAAAGTACAAAAAAAAAAGAAAAAAATATACTAAGTCCTAAGAGGCTTGGTGTCCATCAGACGCAACATCTTCGTCCTCAAGATCTTCTTCGTCTTCAAACTCACTGAGGCCATCGGAGTCATCCTCAGGGAAGGCCAGCTTCCGAGCTTAGTTTTCTTCTGCTCGGGCATTATCGATCTCGGCCGCAATGTTGAAGTCTTGGGCTTGAGCATCCTCGAGGGCTTCCCTCCGAGCTTGCCACTTTGCATGATATATCATTCTCCTAGCTTTGGTCTGGATGGACTCGACGTCGATTTTAAATTGGGCCACCTTTTAATCAACCTTAGTGCCGGCCTCGGCCACCTCATACTTAGTCTTCTCGAGCTTGGAGGCGGCTGAATCCAGCTGAGACTGAAGCTCTTTGATCTTCTCGGTCTGCACCGAGTTTTTCTCTTTCGCAGCTCAAAGCTGAGTCTCGGCTGAATCCAACGGTGCTTGGACAGTCTCTTTCATCGCAGCCAAGATATCCATGCTTCCCTTGAAAGCCTCTGCCTCGGCCCGTACATCATCCACCTGCTTGCTGAGCTGATCGATCTGCTCGAGCCTATGTCGTACTGCAGAATTGGGTCACTAGTTGTTATCTCTAACTCGGCTTCACTATCATGAAGCATTCGGAATACCTGTTCGGCTATGTCAGTATGCTCATCCAGAGCTGCAACCAAATAGACCAAGGGTCTTTCACTAAGGAGCCTTTAAGTATCTCTCTTCTCCATAAGGCTATGAACTTCGGCCTTGTGCTCCTCTCGAGCTCTGACGAAGTCTTCATGGTGCAGCACCGAAGCCTACAAGTAAGGGAAAAAGTGTTATGAGTAATCTGCAATGAGAAGTATAAAGAAAGTAAGGAATAAATTCTCGAAGATTACTCGATTTAGAGCGTGTTGAGCCTCGATGAACAAGCAGGCAGCCCCCACAACTTTCATCACTGCTTGTCCCTCTTCGTCACCAAGCTTCTCAGATGCTGGAAACCCCAACGGGGGAGGGGGAGGGGGGACTCGAGCATCCTTCGGGACGGTCAGTAGTAGATGATGTTTTTCGGTTGGATTAGCACTCGGATCCGAGAATTGGTCTACCAGCCTCGATCTCGATGGGGATCCAGTGGCCCCCGTCGATGGTATTTTCTTCGGCACCGATAAGTTGCCAAATTCGGCGATATCCTCGGAAGTAGTAGCTTCGAGCCTAGGGAACTCGGGACCCCGTTTCCTCGTTTTCTCCTTGGACGACTTTGGAGCTGATGGTTGTAGAAGGATTTCTTCAACAGCGGAAAGAGGTCTCATCGCAACATCCTTCCCGAGACCTGCAAACTAAAGGGAGGCAGGTTAGTTGAGAAAGACCTTAAACGAAAAACAGTTAGAGAGAAGAAATTTACCATGGTTGCGAGCCTCCCATAGACCCTTTGAAAGATCCATCCAAGCACATTGGGAGTAGGGCCTCTGAGATACTAAGCCTTCGACCTATATTTTCAACTTCAGAACCGAGTCCGACATCTGGGCCATATATGCAACACAAAAATAAAAATAAGTAAAGGTGGAAGGAAGTGAAAATGGAAAATCGAGCATTCAAGGTAAAGGCTCTTAAGGTTCATGTTCCACCACTCTGGAAACAACATGTTTTCCGCAGGGATCAGGTCTGATATCCTTATTTGAACAAACTTGCCCATCCAACCTCGATCACGGGTCTTGTCAATACTGGAGAACGGGGCTCTGTTGGCCGGCGAGCAAGCTTAATCAGTCCTCGATAGAGCTGGGGAAAATAGAGGCGCATGAGATGATCGAGGGTAAAAGAGAATCCCTCGATCTGGCTCGTGAATAAACGGATAAGGATGATGATTCTCCCAAACGACGGATGGATGTGGCCTAGGGTAACGTCGTACCATTGCAGAAGGCTACTATTACAGGATCCAGGGGACTAAATGTAAAGGGGTAGGTGTAAACACTTAGATACCCCTCTACGTGTGTGGTGATCGATTCCTCTAGAGAAGGAACGACCACGTCCTTATTCTTCCAGTTGCACTCTTCTTTGACCTTATCGAGGATGCCCTCATTAATGATGAACATATACCTCAACATTGGCTCGGACAGGCCCTGCACCAAAGGGGTCTTCTCTATCTTAAATTCGGAGACAGTCGGGCACCCTTCCAGAACGAATTGCTCAGGGTAGGGCTCCGCTGCAGCCGCATTGCCGGCACGACACGATTAAGGAGGAGCATCTTTTTATGGTATAGTTTTGGAAGTCTTGGCCATATGTGAAAAGCAAATCAAAAAGTAAGGAAATTGATTAGGGTTCAAGGGATTTGGATATGAGAATTATGAAGTAAAGATTCTTTGAAAGAAAGAGTAGGGAACGCATTGGTTGTAAAAGTTTGAATGAAAGAAGGTTGAGGGTTTTGTAGGTTGTAGGAGACGATTCAGAATCAGGTAGTGGCCGACCAGCGCCTGACATGAATTTAATGCCTTGGTAACTGGACTGACGGGACATTTGCTGCTTCCATCACGATCGAGCTAGTCACTGACATCATCACTCGAAAAGATGGAGCTCGAGAATTCTTTTCATTTCTCATCATCTTATTTCTGAGAAACGAGGGACTATCTATAGACGGTCAGAACGACCTGCCCTTCTTGTAACTAATCGAGGTTGGATCATGATAGACCGCGATGCGGCCTCGTATTATATCGAGCCTCAATATGAAGTTAGGTTTCTGAACCCTTAATTCGAGGATCGGTCAAGGACGATGATTAATCAAGATCGAGACCGAGCGGAACGGAGATAGAGTGGGTTTGAAGGGGGTTTACCTGGTCAAGTAATGGTAAGCCGAAACATTCGTGATCGAGTGAGGATCACGGCGGGAATCTCGACACGTATCAATTCAAGGCTGGTTAATTAACCAATCATGGAATTTCTTACCCTATCGACCCTTTGAAAGATCCACCCAAGCACATTGGGAGTAGGGCCTCTGAGATACCAAGCCTTTGACCCATATTTTCAACTCTGGAACCGAATCCGGCATCTGGGCCACATCTGCAACACAAAAATAAAAATAAGCAAAGGTGGAAGGAAGTGAAAACGGAAAATCAAGCATTCAAGGTAAAGTCACTTACGGTTCATGTTCCACCTCTCTGGGAACGATATGTTTTCCGCAGGGATCAGGTCCGATGTCCTTATTCGAACAAACCTGCCCATCCAGCCTCGATCACGGGTTTTTTTAATACTGGAGAATAGGGCTCTGCTGGCCGGCGGGCGAGCTTAATCAGTCCTTGATAGAGCCGAGGACTGTAGAGGCACATGATATAATCGAGGGTAAAGGAGCATCCCTCGATCTTGCTCGTGAAGAAACGGAGAAGGATGATGATTCTCCCGAATGGCGGATGGATCTGGTCCAGAGTAACGTCGTACCTCTTGAAGAAGGCTACTATTACAGGATCCAGGGGGCTAAACGTAAAGGGGTAGGTGTAAACACTTAGATACCCCTCTACGTGTCTTGATCGATTCCTCAGGAGAAGGAACGACCACGTCGTTATTCTTCCAGTTGCACTCTTCTTTGACCTTATCGAGGATACCCTCATTAATGATGAACATATACCTCGACATTGGCTCGCACTGGACCTGCACTGAGGGGGTCTTCTCTATCTTAAAGTCGGCGACAGTCAGGCACCCTACCAGAATGAATTCCTCAGCGTGGGGCTCCGCTGCAGCCGCATCGCCGGCAGGACGCAATTAAGGAGAGCCTCTTTTTGTGGCATAGTTTTGGAAGTCTTGGCCATACGTGAAAAGAAAATTAGAAATTAAGGAAATTGATTAGGGTTCAAGAGATTTGGATATGAGAATTATGAAGTAAAGATTATTTGAAAGAAAGAGTAGGGAAGGCGTTGGTTGTAAATGTTTGAATGAAAGAAGGTTGAGGGTTTTGTAGGTTGTAGACGACGATTCTGAATCAGGTAGTGGCTGACCAACGCCTGACAGGAATTTAATGCCTTGGTAACTGGACCGACGAGACGTTTGCTGTTTCCATCATGATTGAGCTAGTCACTAACGTCATCACTCGAAAAGATGGAGCTCGGGAATTCTTGTCGTTTCTCATAATCTTATTTCTGAGAAACGAGGGTACTATCTGAAGACGGTCAGAACGACCTGCCCTTCTTGTGACTAATCAAGGTCGGATCATGATAGACTGTGGTTCGTCCTCGTATTATACCGAGCGTCAATATGAAGTTAGGTTGCTGAACCCTTATTTCGAGGACCGATCAAGTACGATGATTAATCAAGATCGAGACCGAGCAGAACGGAGATAGAGTGGGTTTAAAGGGGGTTTACCATGTCAAGTAACCGTAAGCCAAAACATCCGTGATCGAGCGAGGATCACGGCGGGAATCTCGACACGTATCAATTCAAGGCCGGTTAATTAGCCAATTATGGGATTTCTTACTGTATTTATAATTGTACCATAAGTAAAACTCCTCTACTATATAAAGGGGGTTCTAATCATTTGTAATGGAGACATTCACGCTATACAAAGCAATATACTATATTTTTCTCTTAATCTTTCAATACTCTGTTGCTCACTTCATATTTTCTAGTAGCATTCTCGTTTGGTAGCTGAACATCTAATTTGGTTTTCTTTATTTTTATTTACAGTCAATTTCTAGTATCAATTTAAACATTTTCTCAGTTTGTGCCAAGTGAAATCTCATATCCTTAAAATCACTTATAAATTTAATTGTTATCTGTTTTTAAGGTAAACACACCTCTAAATGTAGGGAGCAATGATATCTCTTCATCCTATAAATTTTTAAATACCATATTTTTTAAGTTAAAAATCTTATGTTAGGGTTAAGATATTTTTGCATGAACTTTCAAAATTTCAGATTAAATCTCTTTACTTTGCAATGTAATCAAATACACACAACCACACAACTGAACTCACGAGCAAACTAGATAATTTACAATTAAATATTCTCTAGGTTATGTATCCGTAAGAAAATCAACCTTTGACCTGGCAAATAAGTTGATATATGCTTTACTTACTGTAGAAACACGTTAATCTAAACACATTAGATAGCGTGTAAAACATAAACCGAGAACTTACTTGTTCTTCATGAAGCGGAAGCAAAAACGGATGAATCGCGGCTGGAATTACTGGTCGGCCATTATATCATTCTCAAATCCCTATTATTTTAAGTACCAGGGTATGCAAAACATTACTTTCTTTAATAGCCGCCGCATCTGTCTATTACTTTTCCCTCTTTCCCCTTTTTTTTTAATTATAAAATTAAAAGAACACTAGTTCCTTCTCTTTCACCATTGTCGTCTTTGTCTTTTTGATATTGGAGCACAAAACTCCTTTGTTCTACCACTGAAGAGAGAAAATTTTGGTGTATATTTTTCTCTACTATTCACTGTTACTATACACATTCTTGGAGCACCAAGTAAAAAAAATTATTTGTCTATGACACTAACTCTTTCATCTTTTCTATGTTCAGCCGCCACCCACCATTGAAGCACTAAGCTTCAAAATTCTAATTTTCAGAGAAAAGAGAAATCATGACCTCTCATACTCTTCGTTGTGGCTTATGGCTGCTAGTCGTCGAAGTTCCAATGGTGTTTGGCAGTAGAAGTCAAGCGGACATTAGGCAAACTTTATAATAAAATCTTTATTTGTCTTTTATAAAAGAATGATTTCAAAAAACTGATTTCTTAATTGTCAGATTTAAAAGTTTTCTATAAAGGAATTATAGGGCAAATCAATTAACAAATTCAGTTTTGATGATGACAAGTATAGAAAAAAATTCGTTACTGTTTAATCATCAGCCTCTTAGTTTCTTCTATTTTCTTTTTTTCTATTTTGAAAACTCATTTCAAAATCGGAAGAAGACAAAAAAATTAATGGGATTAACTGAATAACCTTAATCAATTGCACTTAAATTTCAATACGGATTAACACATAGTTCTAACTTTACAAAAAGATTAGAACAGTATTATTACATTCCCGACCAGAAAACCAGCCTATGGCTCTGATACCAATGTAGAAACACATTAATCTAAACACAGTAGAAAGCGTGTAAAACATAAACCGAGAACTTACTTGTTCTTCGTGAAGCGGAAGCGAAAACAGATGAACCACGACTACAATTACTGGTCGGCGGTGGTTGTCACAGTGTGTTGGATCAACCCCCAATTCCACAGTCTAAACCTAGTTCAATTGGGAGAGGAAGAAAGAGCATAGAAAAAATACTGCTAAGCTTTTTTTTTTTAATGTACACACTAAGTGTACTTATATAGGGAATATTTAGGGTTAACTAATAACTCTATTGGGACTTAGAGCACCCCTTATGGGTGGACCCAATATTTCCTACATCTCCCACTCACACATAATGGGAGTGCTCATCTAGCCTGAGAAACATATTCCCGGTTCATCTCCTCAATCATTCATACAGGGAAGTAGACCGTGCGATCAGCATACTGTGAGAGCTAAGTGCTATACATCTGTTAGGAGTATATAGCCTCGCGACGAGCACAAACCTGCAAGTAGATCATAAAGTATGCAGTACCCTAGATCATATAAATCACATTTGATATACTCTCAAAATCTCTTATATCATTATTTCTTGTATTCACAACCATAACTCATAAGTTATAATTGGTGCACCAATGAATACAAATAAATGAGATTCCATCAATGATCTTCCTCTTCTCACGATTCCCTTAACATTAGTATGACTGCTTTTTTAGATATGCTCCGCTAGACCGAATCTGTGTCCATGGTCTTTTGGAAACACACTAAGATAGCTAACATCACACTAAGTCTCAAGTATCTGATTGGAGTCTCTAAGGGTACAGAATCTTGAGCTATCATAAAATCTCTAGGTCTCACACAACAATAAGTTGAGAATGGACTTATGTTAACCCAATTGGTCGACATTAGCACATATGGTATGAAACATGTGCTACAGCATTTTCTCCCTTTTCTCAAGGAGCGTATGTCTTTATCTCATAAAGAATGCTGTACAGATGATATTTAGACACCATAAGTATCTAAATTTGAGTTCTTTGATCTACAATATCATTTTTGACTCACATCTGGCTCACAAAGTAGACTAGGTGAATGTTTTCCACCCTAATGACCTTATGTCATTGTTTAAGCGACATTCTAATTTTAAGAGAATAGCTCTCAAATTACCCTTCTGATAATTTTACTTAAAATCATATCTTGTCTCCTCATATCACTAAGATAAGGAGGCGGTTGCTTGTGTGAGAAGGCCAACCTCTTGTCTACCCGACATACTTATAAAAAAAAAAGGAATGTACATAACATTCAACAATTAAAATATGTATGTATGTAAATCAACTTTATTGATAATCAAAGAACATCAGTTTGTGAACACGGGAAAATAAATAACAAAACAAAGTATATCAGAGTCTACGCAAGCCTTGAGACCTAGTGTGTCTCACAAATGCATCTCTAGACAAAGGCTTGGTTAATGGATCTGCTAACATATCTTTTGTAGACACATACTTCACATTCACTACCTTGCGCCTAACCATGTCTCTCGCATAGTTATACTTGATATCTATATGTTTGGTTTTACAATGAAACTTTGGGTCCTTAGTGGAGGATATTGCAGCCTCATTGTCACAGTAGACTAATACTGGTTCAGTATTTTCAGTGATATCCAACAAGTGATCCAAGAACTTTTTCAACCAAACAGCTTCTTGAGCTGCTGACGCGAGAGCCACGTATTCGGCTTCCATCGTAGATAGTGATACACATGATTGTTTCTTACTACTCCATGATATGACGCCATCACTGAGTAAGAAAACATATCCTGAGGTAGACTTCCTCTCGTCTAGGTCACCTCCATGATCAGCATCACTGTATCCAGCTTATCGCAGATCCTTGCCGCCTTGATAACAAAGGGCATAATCAGCAGTTCCCTTCAGATATCTCATGATCCTCTTTACTGCTTGCCAATGTGCTAAACCTGGGTCGGCTTGATATCTACATACCAAGCCAACTGCTTGACAGATATCAGGTCTAGTGCACACCATAGCATACATTAGACTTTCAACCGCGCTCCTATAAGGAACTTGGCTCATTCTTTCTATCTCTTCAGGAGTCTTAGGACACATTTGACTTCCCAAGGTATGGCCTTTACTGATAGGAGTTTCAACTGGGCTACTATTTTGCATATTAAATCGTTCAAGAACTTTTCTAATGTAATTCTCTTGTGAGAGATACAATAGTTTCTTTGGACGATCTCTCGAAATCTTAACTCCAAGAATATATGCAGCTTCACCCATGTCTTTCATCTCAAATTGGGATGATAACCATGACTTTATCTCAGTTATAAACTCCTTATCATTTCCAGCTATAAGTATGTCATCTACATACAATGTTAAAATCACGAGCTTCTTTCTTGATTTCTTTGTATAAACGCAATGGTCTTCATCCATCATGGTAAAACCACTGGATACAAGAACATTTTGAAAGCGTATATACCACTGCCTTGAAGATTGTTTGAGGCCATAAATAGACTTCAAAAGTCTACAAACCTTTTGTTCGTGGCCCTTTTCAATGAAACACTCAGGTTGTTCCATATATATTTCTTCANTGAACCGAGGTAAATCGTACAGCATTTGAGAAAGTCTCTTCGTAGTCTATTCCTTTCTGCTGTGTGTACCCTTTCGCCACCAGTCGAGCCTTATATCTCTCAACTGTGCCATCAGCCTTGAGCTTAATTTTGAGAACCCATTTGCTCCCAATTGCTTTGCGTCCTTCAGGGAGGTCAACTAGTTCCCAAACTTTGTTGACTCTCATAGACTCCAATTCATCTTCCATTTCTTTTGTCCATTTATCCTTAGAAGGGCAAGAGAGAGCCTCTTTTACATTTTTAGGCTCATTTTCTTCCTATAGGAGCATCATAAATAGTTCGCCACCTTCAATATCAAATCGTTGGTGGGGAATCTTTTTACGAGAACCACGTCTTATTTGTGATTCATCATTGTTCCCATTTGGATCAATGTTTCTCCCACTCGGATCAAGATCATTCATCCCGCTCCCACTTGGAACAAGATCCATTTGGTCACTTCCACTAAATGTAGAAGGATTACTTTCATTTGCATTTGATGATGAAGGAGGTCTTTGATGAGAAACTAGTTCATCATCTGCTAAAATTCTCCCACTCGAATGAAGTGATCCTTGTACTTCTTGATCCATTATCTCAAATAAGGTTAGGTCTTGACCTACCTCTTTCCTTCTTAGGGAACTCATCCTCTAAGAATATGACATCTCGTGATTCAAACTCAATTACACTCCTACTGTCTTGCTGACCTATAAACACATAACCCTTTGAGGTTTCTGAGTATCTTATAAAGATACTTTTCTTTCCCCTCGGGCCCAATTTGCCATATTTGTGAGAGGATTCATGTGTATAGGCAACACAACCCCAAGGTCTTAATACACTTAGGTCAGGTTGTCTTCTAGTCCATAACTCATATGGAGTGGTAGTAACTGATTTTGTAGGCACTCGGTTAAGTACAAAGGCGGCAGTAAGCAACGCATCACCCCAGTAACTAATTGGGAGGTTAGCTTGTGCCATCATTGACCTAACCATTTCTAGGAGCATTCTGTTTCTTCTCTCTGCAACACCATTTTGTATTTGGGATAGTCAACTGATGAACTATTCCCTTTTCATCACATAAACTATTAAACTCATTTGATAAATATTCACGACCTCGATCAGTTCGAAGAGCTTTTATCTTCTTGTCTAATTGATTTTTCACTAAGCTCATATAGCTTTTGAAACAACTTATTGCTTCTGATTTGTGGGAAATTAAATAGACATAACTGAAACGGGTAAAGTCATCAATAAATGTGATGAAATAATTTTCTCCATGCCTAGCCCTAACATTCATAGGCTCACAGATGTCTGAATGGACTAATTGCAATGGATATTCGGCTCTAGTCGCCTGACCAAAAGGTTTTCTTGCAGATTTTCCAGCTAGACAATTTTCACAAGTGGACAATTCCACATGTTCAATGCTGGAAAGCAAACCTTGTTTTGCTAACCTTTGCATTCTTTGTTGGCCAATATGACCAAGTCTAGCATGCCATATGTTTACATCACTATCATATTTATGTGAAGAAACAAACATAGAAAAACTAGCATTATTATTAAATGAATCATAATCCAAATCCATAATAATTAAACCTTCGGTCACATGACCAAAACCAAATAAAGATGAACCAAAAGTTAACTTGGCAGAATTGCCATGACAAAACAAGTCAAATCCTAGCTTAAGCAAGACTGAAACAGAAATAACATTCCGGCGAATTGTTGGTGCAAAGAGAACATCATATAGAATTAGGTCTCGACCACCACGCAGGACTAACTTGCATGTACCGATCCCTTCAACAACAACTTTATTGTTTATGCCTACATATATCCACTTTGCTCCACGTGGAACTTGCCGAAATTCAACAAAGGCACTGCGTTCCCAGGCTATGTGGTCCGTTGCTCCTGAGTCTACAATCCACAAAGGATTAGATTCAGTTAGAAAAACAGAACTAGAAACATAAAGTTCACTAATTCGAGCATCGTGAAATACCTTTCTAGGAGGCGCAGAGCAATCTCTGGCATAGGGACCCTTCTTGTCACAATTATAGCATTTCACTTTAGCAACTTTCACACCTTTGGGACGTCTGTTCTTGCCTTTTTCAGTCTTTGCTCTTTTAGCAGGCTGAACTTGAGGTGGCCCTCTTTTCTTTCCCCAGTTCCTTTTCTTTGAATCACTGATGGTTTTGGAGGTTGTTGCCATGTGCAACTCAGCTATTGGCTTTGTAGCCTCAAGACGTTTCTCCTCTAGCTCAAGGTGTCTTCGGACATATTCCAGAGTTGTGATTCTTTCATTATGGGTCAAACGCATTTTCATATGATCCCAGGAACTAGGTAAAGAGCGTATGACAACTTGGATTTGGTTCTTATCAGTCAACACATGACCAACATCTTTCAACTCCCCTATCATATTTGTCATTTGCCTCAGATGTCTTTTCATTGAATGTTCTGGGCGTTTCTTATATAAGTCAAATTTGATCGTTAAGAATCGCAACTTTGTAGTGGAACAGGTACCAAACCTTTTCCTCAAAGCATTCCAAAGATCCATAGCTCTTTGGTGATCCTTAAACTCCCTTAGAATATCATCATATAAGGTGCTCAACAATGTAATGCGATCAATGGAGTTCTTTTTCTTCCAACTGTCATAGGCTTCACTCCCACGCCTATGCTGAGCAGTGTTGCCTTCCTCAAGCTCATTCATGACATTGTTAATGGCCTCTAGAGCCTCTTGCTCCTCTAGCACATACTGGACTTTCAAGCTTCAGGTTTCATAGTTGTCACCATTGAGTTTCAACCCTTTGTTGAGCTCAGCAACAATGTTTTTCGAAGCGGTAGTCATTTTGTTCTTTAACAAATAAAAAAAGAATAATACAAGGATCATGAAAAAATAACGCAAGGCACGATGTTCTACAAACATACATATTATGACACTAAGTATTAATTGATTAAGTTAATAAACACATATATTAATTATGGAGTCGAAAGTTCACTATGTTCCCAATCATCGTCCAAGAATTAAAATATTATAAAAATTAACCTATTCAATTATCTAGCTAAGTGTCTTAATCATGTTTAAGACAACATAATCATCTTCCATGATTTTATAATCCCATGTGGATTATAAGTTAACAAATAACTTATATTAGCATGCAAATAAATTAATGTCAAACTAATTAACATTTATTACATGCTATACAAATTCACATACTTTAATGTTAAACTAATTAACATATTATACATGTTAAACAAATTAACAAGTATATATAATGTTAAGCAAATTGACATTCAAGCATGTTAAGCAAATTAACAAGCAAGTTTAATGTTAGACTAATTAACATTTCAAGAAATTGGGATAGTAAAATAATTTTAATTTTTTTTAATTAAAAGAATATAAATACTAAATTTATATTCTGAAAATTAAGTCCATATGACTAATTTTCGAAAATAAAAATAAATTTTAATTAAGCCATTAGCTCAAAATAAAACTAAACAAGACATAAAGTGGGCCTGAAGCCCAAAAAAAGAATCTGCCAATTGAAAAAGAAGCCCAGTTATATCATTCTTAAATCCCTATTATTTTAAGTATCAGGGTATGCAAGACATTACTTTCTTTAATAGCCGCCGCATCTGTCTATTACTTTTCCCTCTTCCCCCCCCCCCCCCCCCCCNGTCTTTTTGACATTGGAGCACAAAACTCCTTTGTTCTACCACTGAAGAGAGAAAAATTTGGTGTATATTTTTCTCTCCTATTCACTGTTACTATACACATTCTTGGAGCACCAAGTAAAAAAAATTATTTGTCTATGGCACTAACTCTTTCATCTTTTCTATGTTCAGCCGCCACCCACCATTGAAGCACTAAGCTTCAAAATTCTAATTTTCAGAGAAAAGAGAAATCATAACCTCTCATACTCTTCGTTGCGGCTTATAGCTGCTAGTCGTCGGAGTTCCAATGGTTGTTGGCAGTAGAAGTCAGGCGGACATTAGGCAAACTTGATAATAAAATCTTTATTTATCTTTTATAAAAGAATGATTTCAAAAAATTGATTTCTTAATTGTGAGATTTGAAAGTTTTCCATAAAGGAATTATAGGGCAAATCAATTAACAAATTCAGTTTTGATGATGACAAGTATAGAAAAAAATTCGTTACTGTTTAATCATCAGCCTCTCAGTTTCTTCTATTTTCTTTTATTCTATTTTGAAAACTCATTTCAAAATCGGAAGAAGACAAAAAAATTAATGGGATTAACTGAATAACCTTAATCAATTGCACTTAAATTTCAATACAGATTAACACATAGTTCTAAATTTACAAAAAAATTAGAACAATATTATTACATTCCCGACCAGAAAACCAGCCTATGGCTCTGATACCAATGTAGAAACACGTTAATCTAAACACATTAGATAGCGTGTAAAACATAAACCGAGAACTTACTTGTTCTTCGTGAAGCGAAAGCGAAAACAGATGAACCACGACTGGAATTATTGGTCGGCGGTGGTTGTCACGGTGTGTTGGATCAACCCCGAATTCCACAGTCTAAACCTAGCTCAATTGAGAGAGGAAGAAAGAGCGTAGAAAAAATACTGCTAAGCTTCTTTTTTTAATGTACACACTAAGTGTACTTATATAAAGAATATTTAGGGTTAACTAATAACTCTATTGGGCCTTAGAGCACCCCTTATGGGTGGACCCAATATTTCCTACACTTACGAACCAACCTCTAGGAGTTTAAATCTTAAACTGGTATTTAGCTCATAAGTTGCCTTCTCAATAAGAACAACCGATACTCACATATTGTGGATGATTGCCTTCTCAGGTACCGTGTTTTGTAGAAGAGTCACATGTTGTAAAATACTATGAATATATATATAGTACTGTTTGTTTAAGCAAAACCTAAAAAAACAAGGAATAAAATCTCCTATATGAACTTGGATTCAAGAAATAACTTTGTTGTATATAGGAGGACTCCCAGTGCATGGATCATAAAATCGAGCAGTCAGGGAATAGATCTTTGATCGTCAGTTATTAAAAACAGAATAAGATATTTGTTAACACAATATATCACCTGTTTTGATAGCAGAGATTGTATAGCCTGCAATTATGTTAATGTTTCTTCATCATCATCGCTCAAGGAATTGAAAATAATTTTGAGGGAATGTTTTACAATACGTTAAGAAATCACATGAAATAAGCTCCAAAATTATTAATTTCAGGCCACTCGTCACAGCATGAGGTCATTCTCCTTTTAGTGCTGTAAAACAATATTTATAGCATGGGAATCAAATTTTTGAGTTTTCATCTTTTGTTTCTCTGATTTGAAGGCTCATCTGAATCACGATGTTTATCCAGGAACGTGTCAATCAATTTTTGAATGAGATGAAAAGATCCAGACTCAGTTTTAAAATAAGCCATCAGATCTTTGATGCAATCAAATTTTTTATTACTATGGTTCTGTAAAGATATAATTACTGCCACTCTTATTATCTCATCATGCTTGACGCAGTCATGCTTGACCCACTCAAATAATTATCTGATAAAATATTTACAGGCTTTGAATAGATTTGTATCTTTTCTAGAAAGTACATCTATTAAGCATTGTACAACTGTGTAAGATAGCACGTTGTAGATTATCTAACTCTGGATGCAAATGCAAGGTTCAATGTGGAAGGAGAATCAGCAGAACATTGAGGTTCTTGAACTGGGAGCTAAAAATGAAAAAAGAGTGTTAAATAAAGGATATCATGCTGCAAAAAAGCGACGATGAGCCAGGAAAATATAAATTTTTTTGTCACATCGCGCAAAGATGTGAAATGCAAAATGACAGAAATTTAGTGCTAAGTTCATAATAATATATGTATAAATCTACAAATAATCCAGACCTTATTTTTTGTATACATTGTAGTTCAAGAAGTCTTCTTTGTAATTACACAAGTTGATACGTGCCTGCACAGATATAATATTTTTTGTCAGGGCGTGCTATGCTTTGAAAAGTAGAATGACAGAAATACAAAAATAAGTTCAAAATAATATTTATATTGTCAAGACCCACACTTTCCTCCGTAAGATGTCGTGACGGCTCCTAGTCTCTAAGAGAACGTGGGGCTTCCCTTGCCTGACCCTTCGCGAACACGTGCACCACTACGCGACATGGGCGGATTTAGAGGGGCGCAAGGGTGTTCACCCGAACCCCCTTCGCCGAAAAATTACACTATGTATATAAGGAAAAATCTGATATTTTTCTCTATATATTATGTTTTGAATCCCTTTCACACAGCCTAAAAGTATGGCTTAGTGGTCAAGGGGGTTCAAAATTATTATGAGGTTCATTGGTTTTATTCCCACTAGCTACAATCTCTTTAAATTTTTTAACTTATTCCTTTTTTGAACCCCCCTTATCAGACGTCCTGCCTACGCTACTGCTACGCGATCGCATCGGCTAAATGCCTGATGACCCAACGGACTGTTCCTCTACGCGAACGCGAAGACCCTATCGCGAACGCGTAGACCTAAGACGTCAAGGTTTCGCGAACACGGGAGCTCCATCGCGAATGCGCAGAAGGAAACCGGACACCAAAACATCTAAAGCTTCAGCCATCTTCCAAGTCCAATTTCCAATTCGTTAACCATCCGAAATCCACTCAAGGCCCCCGGGACCTCAACCAAACCTAACAACAAGTCCAAAAATATCATACGAACTTAGTCGAGCCCTCAGATCACATCAAACAACATCCCAAACACGAATCGCATCTCAATTCAAGCCTATTGAAACTAAGAAATTTCAACTTCTACAAACGACGCCAAAACCTATCAAAACACGTCCGATTGACCCCAAATTTTGCACACAAGTCATATTTGACATTACAGACTTACTCCAACTTCCGTAGTCAGAATTCGACCCCAATGTCAAAAAGTCCACTCCCGGTCAAACTTTTCATAAATCCTCAAATTTCCAACTTCCGCCATTTCTAGCCTAATTCAACTACGGACCTCCAAATCACAATCCGAACATGCTCTTAAGACCAGAATCACCATACGGAGCTAACGGAACCATCAAATCTCCATTCCGGAGTCGTTTATACATAAGCCAATATCCGGTCAAATATTTCAACTTAAACTTCCAACCTTGAGATTAAGTGTCTAAATTCATTCTGAAATCCCTCCGGACCCGAACCGACTATCCCGGTAAGTCACATAATAGCTATAAAATAAGTAATAAATGGGGGAATGGGGCTAATGCTCTCAAAACGACCGGTCGGGTCTAAGGGTGTAATGTGGTCGGGCTCGGGCCTCGCGAGCCGGTCCTAAGTGGTCCGGGCTTAAGTGAGATCGGGCTTAGTGATCCGGTCCTAAGTGGGCCCGAGCTTCACGGGCTTTTTGGTAGTAACCGGCCCGGTCTCGGGACCACTAACTAAAGGTCCCGGGCCTATGTGGGCCTAAGTGGGCCTGGACTTTTTTTTAAATTTTTTTTTAATCTAAGGCAATTTCTTGTAAATTATAATGCTTATGTATATATATATATATATATGTGGGCCTAAGTGGACCTGGACTATTTTTAAAAAATAAAATTTATATAAGGCAATTTCTTGTAAATTATATAATATAATTGTGACTTAAATTTTGTAATTCAAATTTAAACATAAAAATATTGTAAAAAGATATTCAAAGGAATGCATTATAATTTTTATTATTATGACATTAATAAAACATGGCAATATCTTTCTTAGTCTTCCTCCCCCCAATGGAATGAGCACAACAAGGGGCTAATACCACCATTTAGAAGAAAAAGAAACTAATCAAGATGTGCCAAAATACAAGTTACATAATACATTCTAATTTTTGTTCATACAAGTTACATGGTATCTCTTACAAACTTTATAAATCCTTTAAGATTCGGAGGAATTTCTGTTGGTGGTGGCGGAAAAGAAGCTTGTTCATCACCGCTTCTGGGCAAAGCAGCATCCTCCGCAAGTTAAACTAGCATTTCTTCGTAAGCTTCATCTACCTCTGGTTGTGATTCAGCAAGTCCCAAATTTCTTCGTTCCGAACGGATCCAATCTATGAAAAGTACTGATTTTTCCAAGCTCTCCCTTATAGACGCTCTATAATCACCGAGTTGAAGTCTTGCTTTACTGAAAGCGCTCTCCGATGCCACTATTGAAGCTTGAATAGTTAAAATGTCTCGAGCCATCCTTGAAAGAATCGGAAAGTGCTTTTCTCTATCCTTCCACCATTCCAAACTATTAAAGGAGCCGTCGGGATTCACTTCCTTAATTCCCTGTGACAAATAAACTTCAAGCTCATTTAGATATGAACAATCACTAGTACTAGAATCTTGAGAACCCCTAAATCCCGCCCAAGCACTAAGTGCTCTTACTCCCACAGTTGTTTTAGATGATTGAGAACTAGAAGAAGTAGGAGTTGGAACATTTGGTCTAGCATGATCTAATGCAATTTGATAAGCACTATAAATAGTTTGAGCATTTATTTTAATTGAGTCTATTGCTTCCGGAAGTGTAGACAACTCCTCATCTTCAAGTGCTAAACCATTATAAACAGATTCATACCAAAATTGAGGACCTCCTAATTTCATAGTAGGATTTAACAAGGCAGCAACACCATAAATAGGGGGAATGGGAAAAAGATATTTTTTAAACTTTTTTCTCATAGAATCAATAGAAAGTTGATAAATTACACCACCCTCTGAAAAATGATGAAACAAATTTGCAAGTTCAGCAATATAAACTAAACAGTTAGAAATTGTAGGATAATATTGCCCAGAAAATTTATTTGTAGCAATATGAAATTTTCTAAAAAATCTACAAGCATTTTAACATTAGTCCAATCCACATTTATAAAATGCTCATCATCATCACTTACATGAGCATTAAACGTTGAGTTTATGGGTTTTCTATATGTATATATATGCAACAACTAAACTTTCATACATGTAATTCCATCTAGTTGGACAAGGTTTAGGAACCTTTCTTTCTCTTAGGCCAAATTCATCGCATCTTTTAAAATATTCTCTAAGTCTATTTCTACTGTTTGAATAAAAAATTCAGTTAAGAGCCATTTTAACCTTTTCAATTTCAACATTTAAAATTCTCATGCCATCACCAACAATTAAATGGTAAATATGACAAATACATCTAACATGAAAAATGTTACTAAATGCAGGATTTAGTATAGTGGTAAGCAAGCTTATAAAATTAGTGTTATTAGAAGCATTATCCATTGAAACTGACATTAATTTATCACTAATGCAAAAATATCTACAAATATTCGTAACTGTGCTAGTAATAAACTGCCCTGTGTGACGTGAATTAATTATTCTATAAGCAATAATGCGCTTTTGAATTATCCAATCCTCATCAATCCAATGACTGGTAACAGTAAGATAATCACAGTCATTACCACTTCTACCAATATCAGTAGTAATAGCAACACGACAATCTATATGAGTAAATAAATAACGCAAATATTGTTCATATTCGTGTTTATATTTATAAATATTGCTCTTTACGGTTGTGCGAGGCCATCCTTTATAAGTAGGATTAAAAACTTTTCTAATATAATGCACAAAGTGAGGGTTAGAAGGAAAACTATAGGGTAAGCACATAACAGTAACCATTTTTGCCAATTCTTCACGATCTTTTCTTGGATCATAATATAAAATACCATCGGTAACATCGTTAATTCCTAGTTGAAATTGATTTGACCCAGCACTAGGGTCAACCTGACTAGCTACACTTGTCCCCTCGGCCGCAGCTTTCATTTGAAGAAATTTGACTTTATCTTTAGGGTGTAGCAATATGTGTCTAGCCAAACTTCCCGTCCCTCCCCTCCCCCGACCTCCAACAAATTTAAAAGCTAACTCTTTGCCACAAGTTTTACACTTAGCCTTATTTTTTTCTCTTAGTTGAATAAAAAATGCCCAAACACCAGATGTTTCGCTCCGTTTAGAAGGTTGTCTAGAAAAAGTAGGGGTAGTAACATGAGGGTTTGACGGGGCATCATTTGGATTATTATCAGTTGGGTTAACTTCAACAACAAGACTAGTGGGTGTATCATCATCCGGTTGCGTTTCATCAAAATCTATATTTTCATCATCATTTTCCTCATCATTTTCATCAATAGTTGGATTACCATTAAGAGCATTCATATATTCATGGTTTAATTGTTCACCTGGTGCAATATCATGGTAAAATTGACTATCGGTAAATTATAATGAAGTATTATCGCTATCAAGAATAGCAGGTGTAGGAGGGGTAACAGGTTTGGGTCGGGGAGCCGGGGGAAGTGGATGAGGAACAGCTTGGCCACTAGATTCACCAATCTTGAATTTTTCCTTACTTTTACTAAACATTATTTTCAAAGAATAGGCCATCTTAATTATAATTATACAAAGTAAAACAAACAAAACTAAAATATTAAAACTTAAGAGTTGGAACGAGTTTACCGAATTGACGAACAACTTGTTGAAAATTATACATCGTTGAAGACTTGAATACTTCAATTCACCAACTTCACAATTTTTCACAAATTGCAACAATAAAGTAAGCAATTATAGAAGAAAATTAGAGAGAGATTGATGATTTTGTGAGAAAAATAAAAGAANTTAAAGTTTTCAACGGCTAAAAATTTTTTTAAAAAAAAATAGCCGTTGGGACTGTTTGAGCCCGTTTAGGCCCATTTAGGACCGATTGAACCGGCCCACTTAGAAGCCGATCTCGGGCGCAAACGGTCCCGGTCTCGCGGGTATTTTGCTGAGGACCGGACCACTTATAAGCCCACAGCCACCTGGTCCCGGGCTTAAACGGTTAGGCCCGTTTAGGCCCACTACCCATATGGACTCGCGGGCCTGGGCCTAACCGGCCCACATGCCAGCCTTAGTCGGGTCGTTAGATCCTCCCCCATCTTAAAACAATTATTCGTCCTCGAACGAGCATAGAGACATACCTGAAGTGGTGAAAAGGTGAGGGTAACGGCTGCGAATATCATGCTCGATTTTCCAAGTTGCCTCCTCAACTAGCTGACCCCTCCACTGAACCTTCACTGAAGCAACGTTCTTCAACCTTAACTGAAATCTAACACATGAGACGGATCGCCATGGTACTTCCGGAGCATTGTGTTCATGGAATATTGGATGAACTGCATCTAGTCTAGGGGGTAGTGCAAGTCTGTAAGCCACCTCTCCAACCCTCTCAAGAATCTCAAAAGGCCCGAGATACCTAGGCTCAACTTGCCCTTCTTCCCGAACCTCACAACACCCTTCATGGGCGAAATTCGGAGCAAGAACTGCTCCCTAATCATGAATGTAATATCGCGAACTTTCCTATCCACATAACTCTTCTATCTAGACTGGGCTGTACGAAGTCGATCCTAAATCACCTTGACCTTCTCCAAAGCATCCCGAACCAAGTCTATACCCAATAGGCTAGCCTCACCCGACTCAAACCAATCCACTGGAGACCGACACCACCTACATACAGAGCCTCATACGGTGCCATCTGAATGCTCGACTGATAACTGTTGTTGTAGGCAAACTATGCCAAGTGGCAAGAACTGATCCAAAGAACCCCCAAACTCCATCACACATGCACAGATCATATCCTCTAGTATCTGAATAGTGCGCTCGAACTGTCCGTCTGTCTGAGGGTGATGTTTTGCTCAACTCAACCCGAGTACCTAACTCATGATGTACGGCCCTCCGCGTACCTCGGTCAGATATGATAGATTCCAACACACCATGAATCTTGACAATCTCGCAGATATAAACTCGAGCTAGCTGCTCGAAAGAATAAGTAGTCATCACTGGAATGGAATGGACTTGATCAACCTATCCACAATCACCGAAACTGCATCGAACTTCCTTTGAGTCCGTGGAAGCCCAACAACGAAGTCTATAATGATCCGCTTCCATTTCCACTTTGTAATCTCTAGTTTCTAAAGCAATCCACTGGCCAATGATGATCATACTTCACCTGCAGGCAATTTAGACACCAAGCTACATACTCTACTATATCCTTCTTCATTCTCCTCTACCATTAATGCTGCTTCGAGTCTTGATACATCTTCGTGACACCTGGATGAATGGAGTACCGAAAACTATGAGCCTCCTGGAGAATCAACTTGGGCAAACCATCTACATTAGGCACACATAGCTTGCCCTGAATCCTTAATGCACCGTCATCTCCAATGGTGACTTCCTTGGCATCACCGTGTCGAACCGTGTCCCTAAGGACAAGTAAATGGTGGTCATCATACTGACGCTCCCTGATACGATCATGAAGAGAAGACTGGGAAACCACGCAAGCCAAAACTCGACTCAGCTCGGAAACATCCAATCTGACAAATTGGTTGGACAAGGCCTGAACATCCAATGGAAATGGCCTCTTTGTTGCTGGTAGATATGCTAAGCTGCCAGAACTCTCCGCCCTGTGACTCAAGTAATCGTCCACCATATTGGCCTTCCCAGGATGGTATAGAAAAATAATATCTTAGTCCTTAAGCAACTCTAACCATCTCCGCTAATAAAGTTAAGATCGTTCTATTTGAACAGATGCTGCAGACTCCGGTGATCGGTGTAGATCTCACAAGGGATACTGTACAAATAGTACCACCAAATCTTCAAGGCATGAACAATAGCTACTAACTCAAGGTGGTGGAAAGGATAGTTCTTCTCATGCACCTTCAACTGTCTAGAAGCGTAGGCAATCACCCTAGGGTCCTGCATCCGCCGCACCGAGACCGATACGCGATGCATCACAATGAACAGTATGAGACCCCAAACCTGTAGACAATACTAATATTGGGGCTATAGTCAAAGTAGTCTTGAGCTTTTGAAAGCTCTCCTCACACTCCTATGTCAACCTGAACGGAGAACCCTTCTTGGTTAGCCTAGTCATAGGTGTCACAATAGATGAGAAACCCTCTACAAATTGACGGTAATACCCCGCCAAACCAAGAAAAATCCGGATCTCCGTAGTTGAGGACGGTTTGGGCCAACTCTACACTGCCTCAACCTTCTTCAAATCCACCTTGATCCCCTCACTCGACACTACGTGACCCAAAAATGCCACTGAATCTAGCTAGAACTCACGCTTTGAAAATTTTGCATATAACTTCTTTTCTCTCAAAGTCTGAAGCACAGTCCTCAGGTGCTGCTCATGATCCTGTCGAATCCGGGAGTATACCAGAATGTCGTTAATAAACACAATGACGAATGAGTTAAGATAAGGATGGAACACACTATGCATCAAATGCATGAATGTTGCTGGGGCGTTGGTCAGCCCAAATGACATCATAAGGAACTTGTAGTGACCATACCGAGTCCTGAAACCAGTCTTCAAGATATATGGCTCTCGGATCTTCAACTGATGATATCTTGAATGCAATTCAATCTTGGAAAACACTCTGGAACCCTGTAACTGATCAAATAGGCCGTCAATACGAGGCAATGGATACCTGTTCTTCATTGTAACTTTGTTCCACTGACGATAATCAATACACATGCGCATAGAACAATCCTTCTTCACAAATAAGACTGGAGCACCTCATGGTGACACACTAGGCCAGATGAAGCCCTTATCAAGAAACTCCTGTAACTGCTCCTTCAACTCCTTCAACTCAGGAGGAGCCGTACAATATGGAGGAATAGAGATGGGATGAGTGCCCAGTAACAAATCAATACCAAATTCGATATCCCTATCGGGTGTCATGCCCGAAAAATACACTGGAAATATATCTGGATAATCCCTCACTACTGGAACTAGCTCAACAGTAGGGGTATCAATACTGACATCTCTTACATAAGCTAGATACGCATCACACCCCTTCTCAACCATTCGTTGAGCCTTTAGAAATGAAATAACTTTTCTAGGAGTGTAATCCAAGGTACCTCTCCACTCTAACAGTGGTAATCTTGGCATAGCCAGCATCACGGTCTTGGCGTGACAATCAAGAATAGTATAATGGGGCGACAACTAGTCCATGACAAAAATAATATCAAAGTTTACATACTGAGCAATAATAAATCAGCCCTGGTCTTAGAACCACTAAGAACAACCAAACACAACCGATACACACGATCTACAACAATCGAATCTCCCACAGGTGTAGACAAATAGACAGGAGAACTCAAAGAATGATGGGATACACCTAAATACGGAGCAAAATAAGATGACACATAGGAATAAGTGGAGCCTAGATCAAATAATACTGATGCAACTCTATGACAGACTGGACCAATATTTGTAACGACACAGTCAGATGCATTTGCCTCCGTACGAGCAGGAAGGGAATAGTATCTGGTCTGGCCTCCCCTTCTAGGGCGACCTCTACCTGCCCGGCCTCAACCTCAAGTTGGCTGAGTAGGTGGGGTGGTAGCTGGTGAAGTAACCATAGCCTGAGGACCCGATGTAGCACACGGTTCCTGAGTAGTCTGTGGAGGTGCACCCCTCCCGAGTCATGGGCAATCCCTCACCACATGGCGAGTGTGACCACACTCAAAACAAGCTCTTGGAGGACGTGGCTGTTGTAGCTGGATCAATCCTGATCGGCTGGACTGACCGCTGAAAACACCCTGTGCACAAGGTGCACTAGACAATGACAATGTATAACAGGGATCCCGGAGCTTAGGAGTGGCCGGAATAGCGCTGGAGGCTAGAAGTGCTGAATGAACAGGGTGATTCATATAGCCCCTACCATGATAAGTTGTACCTAGGGCACGAGTTCCATTATAAGTGCCATACTCTCGAGACCTCTTGGCCTCTCTCTCCCGAATCAGCATACCCTCCAATATCTTAGCAATCTCCACTACCTGTTGGTACGCGATGTCCATCTCCAACTCTCGGGCCATGCTAAATTTGATACTGGGGTTGAGCCCCTCAATAAATCGACGGACCCGCCCTCGAATTGTAGCAACTAAGTCCAGTGCATGCCTAGCCAAATCACTGAACCGGACTGCATACTCTGACACAATCATAGAACCCTAGCGCAACTGCTCAAACTCTGCGCGCCATCCATCTCTGAGTCTCTGGGTAACATACTCCCTCAAGAACATATCCGAGAACTAAGTCCAAGTGAGCGAAGCTGCCTCGACGGACTACCCAACTCATATGCACGCTACTACTGATAAGTCGCTCCTCTAAGCTGTAACATAGTGAAAAAAAACCCGCTCGACTCTGCAACACCCATAGTACGGAGGATACAGTGGCACTCCACAAGAAAACCCTGGGCATCCTCTGACTCCAAGCCATAGAAAGTAGGAGGGTGGTACTTCTTGTACCTCTCGATCCTGCGTTGCTCCTCCTCAAAAACTATTGCCCTACCTCGGGCTGAACTAGGGCTAAATGCGGTACTTTTATGACCTCTGGAACCTGGTCGACTTGAACCCCCTGCTCTGGGGTACGGGCAGTGGGAGTCTTTGCTCCTCCCACGGTCTGAGATGTGGCAGGAGCAAGAAGGAACAACCCTTCTTGAGCTAAAGCACCAAACATACTCAGAAACTAGGCAAGGGTCTCCTGAAGTGCTGGTGCAGTAACATGCGTCTTAGGTGCCTGTGCTCCGACTGGAGCTACTGATGGCTCCTCTATAGTAGCTCATGCGGGTGCTCTGGCTGTACCGTGTGGACGTGCTCAACCTCTACCCCGGCCCCGGCCCCGGCCCCGACCTCTCGCGACTCCTGCAGGGGGCGCGTGTGTTTGGTAATCTGATTGGGTTGTACGTGTCCTCATCAACTGTGAGAGAATAGAAAGACATAAGCTTAGAATCCCGAAGCTAACAAGTTCGCATGACAAGGAATCAAAGAAGTGAAATTTTCCTAACAGTTCCATAGCCTCCCGATGATAAGTACAGACGTCTCTGTACTGATTCGCGAGACTCTACTAAACCTTCTTGTGACTCATAACACCTATGAACCTAAAGCTCTGATTCCAACGTGTCACAACCCAAATTTTCCTCCGTAAGATGTCATGAGGACACCTAGTCTCTAAGACTAGGTAAGCCTAACTATTGTGGAATAACTGAAATAACGACTAACTTCGACAAATATATATGATACTGAAAACTGTCGCTTGTCATGTACAAGTAAAACCAACAACTCCGAGTATAAAGAACTCCCAAAACCCGGTAGTCACAAGCCACAAGCTCTAAGGAATGTACTAACTATCTCTATACATCAGCATCTAAGAGGAATAAGAAAAAGACAACATAGTAAATGTAGAGGGGGACTCCAAGGTCTGTGAATGCTGGCAGATATACCTTAAAGTCTTCATGTGCTCACTGCTCACTGATATCGTGGATGGTAGGAAGTACCTAATTCTACACACAAAACATGTGCAGAAGAGTAGTATGAGTACACCAGAATGGTACCTAGTAAGTGCCAAGCCTAACTTCGGTAGAGTAGTGACAAGGTCAGCTCAGGGCCTTACTAGACTAAAAAGGAAACAAGACACAAGATATATTAATACAATGAAAAGACTAAGAATATAACAATGAGAAATTACAAAAAGGTAACAACACAACACATAATGGTAAACAACAGAGGCACTCCCGAGGTACCACCCCGTAGTCCCAAAAGTAAATACTCAACATGGGAGCTCCCGAGGTACCTCCTCGTAGTCCCAAAGTAAATATGCGACATGGGAGCTCCCGAGGTACCGCCTCGTAGTCCCAAAAGTAAATATGCAATAGGGGAGATCCCGAGGTACCGCCTCTTACTCCCAAAATTAAATATGCAATAGGAGAGCTCCCGAGGTACCGCATCGTAGTCCTAAAAGTAAATACACAGCTCGTAACTGATGGAACAACGAATTTACAGCAAGGAATCCTACAGTTAAAGACTAAATACAAAATCAAGAAAAACAGGA
Source organism: Nicotiana knightiana (assembly GCA_005239525.1). Taxonomy (NCBI): domain Eukaryota; kingdom Viridiplantae; phylum Streptophyta; class Magnoliopsida; order Solanales; family Solanaceae; genus Nicotiana; species Nicotiana knightiana. The sequence goes on from ML429812.1 coordinate 38,667, forward strand.
ATTTCAACTAAGCATGTTGCACATAGTTCAAGTAAGAATTTAGACACGTAGACATGCAATATTAGGCTAAACATGATAAGTACACATGCTGGAAAAACTCATTTAAGATATAAACAGGTTACTACTTAGCAAAGACCGGACTTTTAATATTTAGTCCGTGTACGCACTCGTCACCTCGCGCACATGGCACTCATATATCACAAGTTGTTACAACAATACTAAATCCTAAGGGGATTTCCCCCATACAAGGTTAGACAAGTCACTTACTGAACCAAGCTCAATCAGTCAATAATGATGCATTTTCCTCGACTTTTCGACTTCAAATGACCCAAATCTATCCAGAATCAATTTCATACTATATATAACTATAAGAAACTAATCTAATTAATGAAATCAAGACTTTAACAAGAAATTACAAAAATCGCCCCAAAAAGTCGATCCGAGCCCACGTCTCGGAATCGGATAAAAGTCACAAAATTCGAACACCCGTTCAACTACGAGTTCACCCATACCAAAATTAGTCAAATCCGATACCAAAATCTCGATCAAAGCCCCAAAATTTAGCCTAAGAACTTTTCCTCAACTTTACCCAATTTCTCACCCCAAATCACTAATTTAATGATGAAATTAGGGACATAATCATAAAAATTAACCAAAAATAGGTAAGGATCACTTACCTCAAACACCCATGTGAAAATCTCTCAAAATATTGCCTAATTCCGAGCTGTCAAAGTGAAAAATGACATAAATCCTCGATTTTGGGACTTTTAAATCGGCCCAGGTAATTCCTTCTTCGCGAACGGGGAAGCTTCCTCGCGTTCGTGAAGCACAAAAATGCTTCTTCCCAAAAACCTTCTGCGCGAACCCACTCGCGAACGCAGAGCTTCCCTTGCAAGATCTTTCGCGAACGCGTGAACCACTACGCGATCACATAGGCTAAATGCCTGATGACCCAACAGACTGCTCCTCTAGGCGAATACGAAGACCCTGTCGCAAACGCGTAGACCTAAGATCTCAATGCTTCGCAAACGCAGGACCTACATCGCGAACTCGACGGCAATAACCCAGCAGCACTCAAACTCCTCGACGCAAACGTGGGATCTCCATCGCGAGCGCATAGAAGGAAACTAGACACCAGAACATCTGAAGCTTCAGCCATCTTCCAAGTCCAATTTCAAATCCGTTAACTATCCGAAATCCATCCGAGGCTCCCGGGACCTCAAAACTTATCAACAAGTCCAAAAATATCATATAAACTTAGTCGATCCCTCAAATCACATCAAACAACATCACAAACACGAAAGCGATAATAAGAATTATGGGATGGCCAGATAGAGCATAGATGGTAAACAGAGATGACATATAAAAAATTAATTTATAACATGATATAACTGATAATGCATCTTTGAAAGAAAGATGATGGACAGATGCATAAATAATGCATAAGTTCCTCGTAAGGTTAAAAGATCATAAAATATGCTCTGTTATAGAACAATTTTTTTATAAAAATATACGTAAAACAGACCAGCTAATGTATCTTTGGAACTGAACAAACATATATTGAAACGACTTACTAAGACATCGAAGTTGTTTCTAATTGTTGAAAGATATGTAAAATTACTCATGCTATAAAAGTACTTTAATTTATAGTCACCATATATGATGGTCAAAAGAGTTGATTAAATAGACACATGTACATACAAATTTTTAATACTTTATCCTCTTGTATAACTAATTCAATGGAGATTTTTATTTTCCAAATCTGTAAAAACTCATCAAAGTGCATACCTTTGTTATCCAAGAATATATAGCCCCCCTTTTTTTTCGGATGCATATTCTATTTTTTATTGTGATTTTCTTATGTTCTTCCATTTCAAAGTGCCGTAGAAACTAAATTTTATTAATATTTATAGATTTGCAATGTCAAATCTCCATTTAATTCGCTAGACAAAAGGCGGACTATATGTATGGGCTTTGTGAGGGTCTTTTTATGGACCATATAGACTTATGCAGTTGTTGATTTATAACTCCATTTGTAAAAATGAAGTAAAATGCAATATTGTTCATATAGAAGATTTCAGTTGTTCCTGCCAATTCACTTCATGAAGAATCCGTTAGTAAACTGTATTTGTAAAATAATACTGTAGAAAATAAAATAACATATAAACAGAAAAATAAATGAAACAGAAGTTAATCCGAGCACACTGAATTCACAGTGTTTCCTTAAGCAATTTAATCTCCTCCTAGTACACAAGGTTATGGATTATTTCCTCTCAGGATAGAACGAATTACACACTAGTGTAGTGGTACTTCAAACCTCAGTATTTCAGCGAACATAAAGTTCGGTAGCAAATCACACTTATTTTTGCTTTCTTTGAAGTTAAAACAATGCAGAAGAAAGGAAGAGAACTCAGAAATTCGTATGGAAAATCTGAGAGAATAGACTTGTATTTATAGTCAATGTTCAGCTCAAAACTGAAGAGGTGCAACTCTTCAGAATTGTTGTTTATGTAACACGGCCATAACATAAATGCCATAATATAAATGGCTATTTACTCAACAATAAATCTGGAATTCAAGGGGGAGGTTAATTTTCAGTTACAAAATCGAAAAACGGAAAATGGATAACGGAAAAACGTTTAATATTCCGTTGGATTTAATATTAATATTTTAATATTAATATTCTGTTATTAAAATGGATATTTTAATAATATTTCTGTTAATATTTACTATTAACAAATAAATTTGGTCAAAAAAATTAATCAATCAATCGATCATTTGACCAAATCCAAATCCGAAGCCGAAACCGAGCCGAGCGACGACGACGATGACGACAAGAGGCTTGCCTTCTTCTCAACTCTTTAAGAGCTAAAAGAAGAGCAATTGAATATATACCCATCAAAAATATTTTCCTCTTCCGATATGGGACAATGTCCCTTTGTCAAGGAGGGAATCTCAAATGAAACTCAAATATTTCATTTTTCCTCCATTTCCCATTCACCCTCTTTTAAGCCTAATTTAGCTTAAAACCTCAACAATCCCCCACATGAATGGTGAATGGCTATATCAAGGAAATATGCATGAAAAACTGTGTGATTCGCAAGCAAGGATCAATTGCATCTGGATAAATAGATTTCCCTTTGAACTTTCCGTAGTGAACTTATGTCGGATATACTCGGTCAATCGGTAGATTTGATATCTTTGAACCATCGAACTTTGGTTTATACCTAGACAACCATAAGTCACACAACCAACCCTTAACCGTCTTTGGTTCTCATTGTTGTGTTCGTTTCAGCCATGAACACCATCTGGTTTCATAAAAGCATGGAGAATTGGCTTTACAAAATTCTCCTTGAAGCGGCTAACACTTCACACTTACATAGGTGATTCCTAAATGTGTCAGCCAGTAGATACACTATTTGATATACCCCGTATCAAATTTAGAAATTATTAAAAAGCCTTAATGCTTTATCCTTGGTACTGAACACTGTCTCATCACGAGAATGGACCAAAATTTTAATTGACAATGTTGAACCGTCATTAATGACTTTGTGTGATCTCCTTGAACCTAGATATTGGGATCTCCAGTCTTCTAGGTAGAGTTACCGCCACAATGACTTGTTCTCGGGCATACTCCCATTCCCCTTGATGATTTCTCAACTACCTCTCTAGTTAGGCCTTTTGTAAGTGGATCCGATACATTATCGCTTGACTTTACATAGTCAATCGTGATAATTCCTCTAGAGAGTAATTGCCTAACTGTTTTATGTCTTCGTCGTATATGACGAGATTTACCGTTATAGATAATGCTCCCAGCCCTTCCAATTTCCTCTTGACTATCGCAATGTATGCATATTGGTGCCAATGGTTTGGGCCAAAATGGAATGTCTTCCAAAAAATTCTGGAGCCATTCAGCTTCTTCACTGACTTTATCTAAGGCTATGAACTCAGTCTCCATTGTAGAGTGGGTAATACAAGTTTGTTTGGACGACTTCTAAGATACCGCTCCTCCACCAATAGTGAATACATATCCACTTGTGGACTTCGATCAGTTGAACCGGTGATCCAATTTGCTTCACAGTATCCCTCAATCACCGCAGGATATTTACTGTAGTGCAAAGCAAAGTCCTGGGTATGTTCTAAATATCCCAAAAAATCGTTTCATGGTCATCCAATGAGATTGACATGGATTGCTCGTGTATCGACTCAGTTTAATTATAGCACAAACTATATCTGGTCGTGTACAATTTATGATATACATTAAGCATCCCAACACACGAGCATAATCCAATTGTGATATGATTTGGCCTTTGTTCTTTGCTAATGCAAGATTCACGTCAATTGGAGTCTTTGCAACTTTAAACCCTTAGTGCTTGAATCTTTCAAGTACTGTCTTAATATTATGAGATTGTGACAATGCCAGACCTTGAGGAGTCTTATGGATCTTAATCCCCAGAATTAGATCAGCAACTCCCAAGTCCTTCATATCAAACTTACTAGTTAGCATACTCTTAGTCGCATTTATGTTTGCAATGTCATTACTCATTATCAGCATATCATCCACATATAAGCAAACAATAACTATGTGATTTGGAACATTTTTAATGTACACACATTTATCTTAAAACCATTTGACAACATCGTTTGGTCAAATTTCGCATGCCATTGTTTGGATGCTTGTTTTAGTCCGTAAAGGGACTTAACAAGTCTACATACTTTCTTTTCTTTATCTGGAACCACAAACCCTTCAGGTTGTTCCATGTAGATTTCTTCCTCCAAATCTCCATTCAAGAAGGCTGTCTTAACTCCCATTTAATGAATTTCAAGACCATACACTGCAGCTAATCCTACTAACATCCATATGGATGTAATTCTTGTAACTGGAGAGTATGTATCAAATTAGTCAAAACATTCTCGTTGTCTATACCCTTTGACTACAACTCTTGCCTTAAATTTATCAATAATTCCATCATCTTTCATTTTTCTCTTAAATATCGATTTAGAGCCCAGCGGTTTATTTCCAGGAGGAAGATCAACCAATTCCCATGTATGGTTTTTCAATATGGATTCTATTTCACTATTGACTGCCTCTTTCCAAGATAAATATTTCGAAGAAGACTTTAAATGTTCGAGGCTCATTTTCCAATAAGAAAGTCACAAAATCTGGTCCAAATGAAGTAGATGTTCTTTGACGTTTACTCCGTCTTAGATCCTCCTGATTAAATGTACTTTCTTTTGTTTCTTCCCGAGGTCGTTTAGATCCTTCACCAATCGACTCACATTCCTTTTTATACGGATATATATTTTCAAAGAACTCAGCATTATCTGATTCTATAACCGTATTATTATGAATGTTGGGATTTTCTGATTTATGAACTAGAAATCTATATGCTTTACTATTGGTCGCATATCCTATGAAAACACAATCAACGGTTTTCGGTCCTATTTTTACCATTTTGGGTTTAGGAACTTGCACTTTTTCCAAACACTCCCACACTTTAAAATAATTCAAGTTGAGCTTCCTTCCTTTTCATTTTTCGTATGGAATGGATTGTGTTTTGCTATGGGGTACTCGATTTAGTATTCGTTTAACCGTAAGAACGGCTTCCCCCCACAAGATATGTGGCAAACCAGAACTTATCAACAATGCGTTCATCATCTCCTTTAATGAAAGATTCTTTCTTTACGCAATCCCATTGGATTGGGGAGTGTAAGGGGTCGTTTTTTGATGAATAATTCCATATTCTAAACATATTTATTCAAAAGGAGATTCATATTCACCACCCCTATCACTTCTTATTATTTTGATTTTCTTATTAAGTTAAGTTTCAACTTCATTTTTGTATTGCTTGAATGCGTCTATTGCTTCATCTTTACTATTAAGTAAGTAAATATAGCAATATCGAGTACTATCGTCAATAAAAGTTATGAAATACTTTTTTCCAACGCGAGATGGTATGGACTTCATGTCGCAAATATCTGTGTGAATTAAGCCTAAAGGATTTGAATTCCTTTCAACTGACTTATAAGGATGTTCAACATACCTTGATTCCACTCATATTTGACATTTTGATTTGTCGCATTCAAACTTAGGCAATACTTCCAAGTTAATCATTTTCCTTAAGGTTTTATAATTGATATGACCCAAACGTATATGCCATAATTCATTTGACTCAAGTAAGTAAGACGAAGCTGAAATTTTATTATTATTCTCAACAACCATTACATTCAGCTTGAAAAGGCCCTCGGTGAGGTAACCTTTTCCTACAAACATTTCATTCTTACTTATTACAACCTTATCGGATACAAAGACATACTTAAAACCGTTCTTAACAAGAAGTCCAGCAGATACTAAGTTCTTCCTAATCTCGGAAACGTGAAGGACGTTGTTCAAAGTCACCACCTTGCCAGAAGTCATTTTCAGAAATATCTTCCCACATCCTTCAATTTTGGACGTTGTAGAATTTCCCATAGAAAGCGTCTCTTCGGGTCCCGACAGGAACATATGTAGAAAACGTTTCCCTAACAGCACAAACATGGAGAGTGGCTCAAGAATCAATCCACCACTCCTTAGGATTTCCCAACCAGGTTGCATTCAGAAAGCATAGCACACAAGTCATCAAGATCTTCGTGCTTTTCAACCATGTTTGCTTGACCCTTCTTCTTGTCTTTCTTCGGAGCACGGCAATCTGTAGATTTGTGTCCAGCTTTCCCACAGTTGTAACAATTTCCGTTGAACCGCTTCTTGCTTGGTGTTGAAGTGACCGAACGAAATGTTGGATTGATTTAATACCGAATCCCAGATCTCTATAGACGACAAATGATATGGGCTGCATTTTTCGGTTGCTTTTCGGTCCAGAAGCCCGCTTCCTCTTTCTCTTATTTTGAGAAGTATCCTCAAAAATGTTTGCTTCCATTATTGTTGAGTTTTCGCAGCTTCTCTTTTCAGCAGCTTTATTGTCCTCTTTGATTCTCAATCGAACAATGAGATCTTCAAGCGACATCTCCTTGTGTTTGTGTTTCAAGTAGTTTTTAAAGTCCTTCCACAAATGAGGCAACTTCTCAATCATTGCTGCTACTTGGAATGATTCATTGAGGACAAGACCTTCAATAAAAAATTTGTTAGTAAAAATACTAAAATTACTACTTTTAACATCAGTATTAATTTGACTTATACCTTCAGCAAGGAGAACGTGAATAATCACTTGCAATTCCTGGACTTGGGTAATAACAGACTTGTTATCTACCATTTTGTAGTCCAAAAACTTAGCGGAAACGAATTTCTTTAACCCAGCATCTTAAGTTTTGTATTTCTTTTCAAGCGCAGTCCACAATTATTTTGATGTCTCCACACCACTGTAGACATTATACAGATCATCCCCCAGTTCGCTAAGAATATAATTCTTGCACAGAAAATCAGAATGTTTCCATGCCTCAACCATAAGAAAGCGTTCAGTCTCTGGAATTTCATCGGGTAGAACAGAAACATCTTCCTTAATGAACTTCTGTAGACTTAAAGTAGTCAAGTAGAAGAACATCTTCTTCTGCCACCGCTTGAAATCAATCCCGAAAAAAATTTCGGGTTTTTTCGCCGGTGCCAACGCCGGTGTTCGGCTTGTCGATGCATTGGCAGTCACCATCGGAACAGCCTGGTTCCCGTTGTCATTAGTCATTTTTTTAAAAGAATGACACAAACAAACGTTACAATTACATAGTTTTTAATCTTCAACGGAGTAGAAAACCACAAAGGTTTTAATCTCCAAAACTGTGAATATAACACAAATACAGAAAATAAAAATTAAATTCCTTAACCTTGTTAGTAAACTGTATTTGTAAAATAATTCAGGAGAAAATAAAATAACATATAAACAGAAATATAAATTAAACATAAGTTAATCCGAGCCCACTGAATTCACAGTATTTCCTTAAGGAATTTAATCCCCTCCTAGTACCCAAAGTTATGGATTATTTCCTCCCAGCATCTTTCGAATTACACACTGGTGTACTGGTACTTCAAACCCCAGTATTTCAGCGAACACAAAGTTCGATAGCAAATCACACTTACTGTTGCTTTCTTTGAAGTTAAAACAGTGCAGAAGAAAGGAGGAGAACTCAGATATTCGTATGGAAAATCTGAGAGAATGGATTTGTATTTATAGCCAATGTTGAGCTCAAAACTGAAGAGGTGCAACTCTTCAGAATGGTTGTTTATGTAAAACGGCCATAAGATAAATTCCATAATATAAATGGCTATTTACTCAACAATAAACCGAGAATTCAAGAAGGAGGTTGATTTTCAGTTACAAAATCAACAAACGGAAAATGGATAACGGAAAAACGTTTTCTGTTATTAAAACGGATATTTAATAATATTTCTGTTAATATTTACTATTAACAAATAAATTTGGCCAAAAAATTAATCACGTAATCATTTGACCGAATCCGAAGCCTAAGTTGAAGCCGAGCCGAGAGAGCGACGGCGCGAGACTTTCCTTCTTCTCTACTCTTTAAGAGCTATAAGAAAAGCAATTGAATATATACCCATCAAAAAAAAATTTCCTTTTCCAATATAGGACAATGTCCTTTTGTTAAGGAGGGAATCTCAAATGAAACTCAAATATTTCATTTTTCCTCCATTTCCCTTTCACCCTCTCTTAAGCCTAATTTAACTTAAAATCTCAACAGAATCTTAGATTTTTTCATATTCTACCCTGTCTTCGTTACAATTTATGGTTTCTGACCTTTACTCGACACTTATTAGAATAAACATAATCTAATATTACGCTCTAAATTACTATACATATAAGCATAGACAAATTATACAGCGATATAAGTCTCAAGCACGCAATAGTATATGATATTATATTCAAAATATGTATGTAGTGATAAAAGTTCATACCATTATTACTAGAGAAATATTTAGGCCGTTTTTTGGTTCCGTATGTATATACTATTTTTTCTTGCGAGTTTTTGTTGTTCTTCCATGTCACTATTCCATAAAAACTGAATCTGATGTGAGAAGTTGTAGCGAGTTTTGGAAAAGAAAAATGAAATCTGGTGGGGCTACTTGGCAACTCCTTTGTTTGCTGATTCTGATGCACAACAAAGTCTATCTTCTGGTGAACTTATCTGATTGAATTTTGAGATTGGTAGTTGGTCGGACTTTGGGTGAGAAAAACTAAATTGATGAGAAGTTGCAGTGTCTTTTGGAAAAGAAGGAGTAGTTACTCTGTGTCTCTTTTAAGTAGTCGTGGAATTCATCCACTGAGTGTTTAGGATTTTATTGCCCACGTTTGTGACCATGATCAATCGTAGAGTGTTTTTTTGGAATTGGAGTAATTATTTTTTTTACTTTTCAGTTTTAAAAAGTATGTGCCCAAAAAAGTTTAACTCCATGATGTTAATAACTGAATTGGTTAATTATTTAAAATTTTACAATTTTTTTCTATTCTTTTTCAATCTACAAAAGTATTGGAGTTTTGTCCTAAAACAGAAAACGTGTTGATATTTCGTTTTGACACTTGGCATGATTTCCAGGATTTGCTTCTCATTTTATATATTAATAGATTACATTAGCACAACTGAAAATTGCAGTATTAGCTCTTTGCCAATAATAATTATTGTCAACAGAATATTAACTTGAAAAGACAGTATTAAATCCCATGTAAATTAAATGGACGTACTTCTTATCAACCTGAGTCACAAAGGCTGCTTAAAGATTTTCTATTGGGGGTACAAAGTGTTACATTCAAGTTTTAATGATAAAAACTAATATTACTCGTAATTGCAGGTACATTCGAGAAGCAAAAGAAGGTGCTAACCCATAATGCTTCAAAGATGGCAGACTCCAATCAATCGTAGATCTATCTGATCAAGAAAGGAAAGTCCAAAATCAAGGAAGATTACAATCTCTAAGAATCTGCTCCAACTGTCAATCAAGCCACTAAAGGGACGATCACGATCTATAAGAATCCGCTCCAACTGTCAATCAAGTTCCTCTCCAACCGTCAATCAAGCAACTAAAGGGACGATCATGATCTCTAAGAATCCTCTTAAACGATCGATCAAGCCACTGAAGGAAAGACTATCCGTCCGCTCGTCTAAATGAATCGTGTCATTAAGGGAAAGCTATCACTCTCAATGATTGAAGGATTAATCAACGAAAGCTCTGCACTTATTCTTGAAAAGAATCATCAATCAAGATTCATTGCAAGGATCAATTCCTTTGGGTTGGTAATCTCTCAAGATCCTCCTCAATCAAGAATCAAAGAAGATCCCTCGAGTTGTATTTACAGTTAGAAAATAAGGAGGAGAAGAATACTTTGATCAAACCAACCTCAAGCTCTTTTGTCTACTCTAAACAAGTTATGTAATCGGTAATAGACTGACTTTGTAGCTAGTGGAGAGAAGAAAGAGAGAAAAATAATGGTGCGGCATTGCATCAAAACATTGAGAGTTTACTTTAGTTCTGAGAGTAGTTGGTGCTCAAAACATCAACTCACTTGTACCGAATATTTCAAGGAGCTCTGAAGAGAGAACCCTCCTGCAACCCAAGGGTGCTGGACTAGGATTCACATTAAATTCAAACTAGTATAAAATATTCCGTGTCATTTACTTTCCGCACTTTACATTCTATTATTAATATTTACCTCGCACCAATTTATAATCGACTAACTGGTAAAATAGTCAACTAATTAACCATAAACAAAAAAGGACGTCAATTCAGCCCCCCCCCCCCCTCCCCCGTACTTTCAATTGGTACCAGAGCATGTCTCACACTTTCATTTGCTAACAGTTAGTGAGAAAAGATCATGTCAAATTAAGTAATTGTCAGAGCACTATTTCAAGAAGGGACATCATAGGTGAGGCCTCCATATTTCAATGGATAATATTTCTCACATTGGAAGGTTCATATAGAAATATATTCAAAATTCTATGATGTCAAAGTGTGGCGTGTAATGTAATAAAAAGGGAGACTACCCAATTCAAGAAGTTTAATCTGACCAGAAAACGGATAGACAGACATCTACTGATCCAGTGGATATAGATGACTATTCTGATGAGCAAATGGAAGTAATACAAGTTAACGCCAAAGACGAAATCTTCTATACAATGCTATAAACGCAGAAGAATATGAAAATATCTCAAGCAGCGATACGGCCAATGAAACGTGGGACAAGCTGGAAGTTACTTATTAAAGGACAAGAAAATTCAAGGAAACAAGAATAAATCTGTTGATCCATGACTGTGAACTCTTTCAGACGAAATAAAGTGAATCTATTGAGGAAGTATTTGCATGATTCAGTAAAATCATTGGAGAACTGAATGCTTTTGGAAGACCATACTCAAGTAGCGAACAGGTTCGAAAAATCGTAAGAAGTTCGCCTGTTGCTTGGCAAACAAAAGTAGTTGCACATGAGTCTCAAGATCTAGACAATTTATCCTATGATGAACTCCGTGAAGACCTCATTTCTTTTGAGAAAACACATCTCAAAAAATGGGGACTGGAGGAAGAAGAAAACAGTCGCTTTTAAAACCTCGATTGAAGGATCTAAAGATGATAATGACAACAACACGGAGGCTCTAGAAGAATAAATCGCCATGGTTTCCAAAACTATGAATGGACTGATGAGAAGATACAGGAACACTAAAAGGTGAACAATGTCTTCCAGAAGAATCAGACAGTACAATGAACAAGATAAGAACGATAAAAAATATTTTGAATGTGGAAAATATGGTCATGTACAAGATGAATGTCAAGATCTCAAAAGAAAAGCCTCCAGGGGATTTCACAAAAATAAATCCTTCGAAAGCTAGAGTGATGAAGACAACTCAAAAAATGAATAAATCGCCAATCTCTGCTTCATGACTATATTATAAGATGATATAAATAAGTTTTCAGGTTGTTGGACCGATGAAGAGATATCAGATGATGATAGTAAGGAAACAATTGACAATTGCTTCATGGCACGTGGTGAATCTAGAGAAGAACACCATAGGAAAAGTCATAAAGAAAATTATATCTCGTCAATGCGTGTTCCAGTCACATGATGGGAGACAAAAGACTATTCAAAGAAGATACAAAAATAAATGGAGAAAATGTCAGATTCAGTGATGATTCAAAAAGAAAAATTGTTGGCACCGAAACAGTCCCGTCCAACAATAATTGTGATATCACAGAAGTTTATCTTGTGGATAGACTCAACTACAACCTGCTGAGCATAATCCAACTATGTGACTCTCGATATGAAGTGAAATTCAAGAAAACAGGTTGTGTTGTCGAAGATGAGTCAGGTAAAATCATTCTTCTAGGAAAGAGGTGTGGAAACGCTTATATTGTAGACTGCTTTGAAAACTTAGATGGTCACATTTGTCTAGCATCCGTCTGTTGATCCATGACTTTGGCATAAGAAACTTGGCATTGCAAACATGCACCTGATTAAAAAATTGTCTAGACATGACCTAGTCATTGGTCTTCTCAAACTCAATTTTTCTAGGAATCATGTATGTGATGCATGTCAACTTGGTAAGAAAACTAGAACTTTCTTTGAGTCCAAAGATATTGTCTCCACATCCAAGCCTCGACAGTTATTGCATTATGAACTTATTTGGCCCTACTAGAACTGCTAGCATTGGAGGAAAATAATATGAATTTATTATCAATGATGACTACTCACATTTTACATGGGTAATATTTCTGGCTCATAATGATGAAGATTTAAAGAATTTTGAGATCTTCTCCAAAAGGGTGAAAGAAAAAATATGTATCTCATTTCAACTATACAAAGTGATCATGAAGGAGAATTTGAAAACATATCATTTGAATATTTTTGCAATGAACAAGGATGTTGACCTGAGCGGTTTTGATTTTGATGATTGACAAAGGAACACATGCATGAACTAGGTCTATGGATAATGTACACAGGCTACGGTCAGAATCAAGCAAAAGTCATGCATGTACAAGGGATAAGTATAAGTGGTGACGCACACACACTAAAGTTAAGTAAGAATTCAGAGCAAAATAGCAAAGTATTTTGTGAGAAATTCTTGTGAGCTTCAAGAATACGAACCTGAAGCTACATGAATCAGATTGAAGAACCAGTTACATGTGTATATCTTCAATTGTAGTCGAGCTTTTGCGTTGTACCTTTCACCTTTTCTTTAGAAGCATTTGTACTAGGTACTTGAGTTGTATCATTCAAGTTAGAATTAACTTGAAGTAGTCGCAATAGCCCGTGGCGTGTTGCTACAAGGGTTAGAGTTAATCCTTAGGTTTTTAAGAGTTTTTAAACATTTTTGTTTGGCTCAGATTTGTAGTGAAGTTTTGGGAAACATCCTACTAAGAAGTAGGTCGTGGTTTTTTTTACCTTCTAAGCCGAGTGTTTTCCACGTAAAAAAAACTTGTGTTATTTACTTTCTGCATTACTTGCAAGTGAAGTTCAAGGAACGCATAGAAGAATCACGTCCTTCTATAATCCAGTGCAGGCCAAAATTGGACACCACATAAATCACCTCCCCTTCTTGTGTGGTATTGAAGTATAAAACATTAATTGGTATCAGAGCAGGTTATCCTTGAAGAGGCTAACACCTTAGGAAAAGATCAAGATGAGTGCATTACCTGAATATTGGGAAAGGCAATCCACTGCGAGGCAGCCACTCTTTAATGGGTAGTACTACTCATGGAAAAGTAAGAATGAGAGATTATGAGCTGTGGGATATAATCAATGATGGACCACTGTCAACACTAAAGAAGAATGCTGAATGTGAGGATGTTTCAAAGACAAGAGCTAACTGCACTTCTGAGGATTTGAAGAAGTGGGAAAAGAATGCTAAAGCCAAGAAATGACATTTCTATGGACTTGGTTCTAATGAGCATAACAGAATCTAAGGCTGCATCACTGCCAAGCAAATATGGGACACACTGCAAGTAGCCCATGAAGGAACAAATCAAGTACAAAGACCAAGAGGAGCTTTGTTGTTTTCACAATATGAGAATTTCTCCATGAAGGATGGAGAAAACATTCAGAATATATACACAAGGTTCACTACCTTGACAAATGAATTAAAGTCTCTTGGAAGAACTATCTTTGAAGAATACAGGGTTGAAAAGATGCTAACTAGAGTCTTACCAGTCACTTGGGAAAGCACGATCACTGTCATTCAGGAGTCAAAGAACATTGCTACACTTCCTTTGGATGAGTTGATTGAAAATCTCAAAGCTTATGAACTTAGGAGGCAAACCATAACGATGGATGTACCTAAGAAGGAAATGATTCTAGAACTTAAAATCACTGAAGGTTCTGATTTAGAAGATGATAAAATGGAAATGATCACCAAAGACTTCAAGAAGTACCTAAGGAGAGGAAAGGTTCTTCAATAAGTGGAAGCTACAGCAAGGCAAAAGCTCTAGAAAAACAGGCGACGGATGGGTGCTATAAATGTAGAAATCCTGATCACATGATCAAGAATTGTCCTTTGTGGAAGATTGGATAGAAAAAAAGAGTTGAATGAAGGAGCAAGAAGAAAGAACATGTTCATCCTAAGAAAAGCAACAATAAAGGATCAACCAAAGCAATGGTTTCTACTTGGGAAGATAGCTCAGATGAGGGTTCTGATAATGATAGTGATGATGATGAAAAAGCTCTAATGGATATTGTATAATCTGATGAAGAAATTAAGGTAAGTGTCCTTCAATTAAAAGATAAGATCAAATTTCTTTCTAAAGAAAGATTATCTGAATTATAGTTGGGGTTAATTGAGCAGTCTGAAGATATAAATACTGAAAAAGAACATGTATCAAAGGAGTGTGTCATTTTGAAAGCAAAGTGCAAAAACCTGGAACTTAGAACTTGTGAAACTGAAAATGAAAATACTGCTTCGAATAACCAGGTTCATGCACTTGATACAAATATTTTAGAACTTAGATATGAAAATCTGAAATTGAAGTTAGGAACAAGTAAAGAAAAAGTTAGTGTCACATAACTCACACTAGAAGAGGATTTAGGAAAGGTAAAAGTTGAGTTATATAAAACAGATGAATAGGTAAGAGCTTTGAAAGAGGACTTGACTAAGGTTAAGCATGAGATAGATAGAATATATAAATATAACATGTCCTCTGATGCACTTTCATGGCTACAAGAATAGCGTAGTAGCAACAAAAGGGGACTTGTCTTTGGGAACTCTACACCTAAATGGGATCCCAAAAGAAAGTACGTCACACTTCCTGAGAATAAGATTTGCACTCACTATGGTAACATTGAACACTACAAGAGTGAATGTGTAGCAAAAGAAAAAGCAAGTCTCAGGGACAAAAATTTTGTTCTAGGGAAAAATAGGCTGCCAAGTTGGGCAAAGAAGAATCTGATTTATCCTTTTGCCAATAGAATGTGACCCAAACTTGTTTGGGTTCCTAAGAATAACCCCCCATTTCTTTTTGCAGGTCCAAGTGAAGGAGATTAGCCAAAAATGGTACATGGATAGTGGTTTCTCAAAGCACATGACAGGGAACAAGAATCAGTTCCTTTCACTTGCAGCCTTTAAAGGAGATAATGTCTCCATTGGAAGAAAAGAAAGGTGAGAGCATTGGAGTTGGGAAGGTAGGTAAATTTGATTGTTGATGATTACTCTAGATTTACTTGGACACTGTTTTTAACATCAAAAGATGAAGCATTTGACATGTTCACTTCATTTGTTAGAAGAACTCAAAAAAAAAACTAGGTAATCAATTTGCATCATTTAGGTCTGATCATGGTACTGAGTTTGAGAATACTAAATTTTCTAAATTTTGTGATGAGCACGACATAGATCATAATTTTTCTGCTCCTATAACTCCACAAAATGGAGTATTTGAAAGAAAGAATGATACTTTGGAAGAAATGGCTAGGACCATGCTACTTTCTAGTAAGTTGCCTCATAGCTTTTGGACAGAAGTTGTGAGCATTGCATGCATCATAAATAGGTATATGACTAGACCTCTTGTTGATAAAACTCCCTCTGAGTTACTTAAAGGGAGAAAGTCAAATATGTCCCATCTTAGGGCATTTGGATGCACGTGCTTTGTTCACAATAATTGAAAAGACTCCCGAAAAGAGTTTGATCCTAAAAATAATGAGAGAGTATTCTTGGGATATTCTTCATATAGAAAATCATATAAGATATACAATAAAATAATTATGTGTGTAGAATAAAGTGTATATATTATTTTTGATAAAACTAACATTCTTTATGAGAGGCACGAACAAGATGATAAAGACATTGGGTTGATAAGAAGTTCAAAGGATGACCACACACTAGCCTGAAGCTGCATTACAAGAAGGAACAGGTGATGGACCAGGTCCTTCACCCAGGGCAACCTGACAGAATGGACCAGAGAGGAATTGATCCTCAAACCTCAAAGGAACCTATCCATGAACCTTTTCCTCAACAATAAAACTATGAAGAAGCATCTAAAAAAATTGACACTCCTATAGCAACAACCAAAAAATTAGATTTGGATGAACCTGGTTCATCTGTCGATCAGAAAATGACATTGCGCTAGGTTCCAGGCAAATTCAAAGGAGTCTCACTTGAAGGCACTTAAGAGCATTGTGAGATACTTAAAAGGCACAACTGATCTTTGCATATGGTATTCAAAAGGTAGTAGTTTTGATTTAGTGGGATATACTGATATTGATTATGCAGGTTTTCTTGTGGATAAAAAAAAGTACTTCAGGTATGGCACATTTTCTTGGCTCTTGTCTTGTGTCTTGGATGACCAAACAGAAAAATATGTGGCTTTATCTACTGCTGAAGTTGAGTATATGGTTGTTGCATCATGTTGTGCTCAATTATTGTGGATTAAATAATAATTAATGGACTTTGGAACTGATATAATTTGTATCGCTATCTTTTAGGACAATATTAGTGCAATCAGTATGACCAAAAAAACCGGTTCATCACAAAAGAACTAAGCACATAGATGTTAGGCATCATTTTCTGAGGGATAATTTTGAGAAGGGTTTGATCACTATGGAATTTTGTGCTACTGATAAGCAAATTGCTGACATCTTCACAAAAGTTTTTAGTAGGAATCACCTTGAAAGGAGCATGTTAGAATTAGGGATGATTAAGATCATCTAAAAGAAATCGGTTCTAACTCATTGATTGGTTGGATAATTTGTCAACTTCGTAAATAATTAGATTAGATATTGCTCTGTCTCATACTTTTATTAGTATACTCTTATTCCATACACTGATATGTCGCACTGATGTCTAATGATATTACTCTTACTTTTTGAAAAATTTAGTCTTTCATAAGAGAACTTTCAGTGAAGAACCTGGTTCATCGAGTTTATAAGGTATGTATTCTAGACTCTGCATAAGTTGAAATAACTGCATATGAATCATGATCTAAAAAGAGTCCCACTTTATCCCAAACTCTTTTTGAACCAGCTACAAATGAACAAGTTTCACCACTAAACCCATGCGCCATAATTGCTGAAATTTTTGGGGAAGAGTCCAACGTCTTTTCAAACTGACACTCCCTAGGTGAAAAGACTTCTAACCTTCAAAACTTGCCATTATACACTCAAACTCTTCTCTCTTTCGATTGATTCGACTTTCCCCTCTTCTTTTCTCCAAAACGTTAAAAGATGAAAACACCAAAAACCCTAAATCTCTCTCAAATTCTTTCAACCTTCCACACTGAAAACCCTAAGAATTCTGAGAATCCTTTTTCACCACCCAAAGAACCTTCACCCACAACTTCAATCACTCAAACCCCCAAGAAAATGCATGTCAATATGATTGCACGCAAAACAATAACAAGTAAAGAACATGCCAACAAACTGAATGAGATACTACCAGCCAGTCAAGCAGAAGAACCTCAAAAATCTGATGATTTCTTCAAGTCTGCGACTGAGGGGGAAAAACCAGTTTCATGTGAAACTGAACATATAACTTCTAGGTTAAAAACATTTGTTGTTGCTTCTGAAATTGCAGAAAATATTACAACTAGGTTTGTGTTGGTTGGTTCAATTGTTAGTGTAAAACTTGTTGGTACCGACAAAATTGATGGTAAACATTGAAAAGAAAAAGAAAAAGAAAGTGAGGGTATTGAAGTTGGTGTGAGGGGAAGGGAAGAAGAAAGATTTACTGGATCTACTTCACCCACTCCTATTGGTTTGAATGATGAAATATGGGCAATGGTGTTATGGTGTTATGGAGTAAAGAGAGTGTTGATGAGGAAGAAATTGTTGAAGTAGGAGGTAGTGGTTCTGGGGACACTACTGCAGCAGAGGGGCTGGTTAGGTTGAGGAAACGGTTCCAAGAACTTGTTCCTTCTAGAAAGGAACCCCTTCATGATCTGCTGCAGAAAGTGTCTGACAGTTACAACCCAAAGAACAAGAAAAGTGAAAGAGTGAAAATCCCCGAAAAGGCAATGGGTGGCAGGAAAAGAAAGGCTGCCTCTTCTGTCCCTATAAAGACTCCTCCTACAAGATGAATAACTACAAAGAGACAGAAGAAGCATACTGAGGCCAACTTGAAAAAGTCCTTAGCTGAGAGTGCCAAGAAGGATGTTGTCAAGGAGAAGAAGAAAATTGGAAAAACAAGTGAGGCAACTTAGATTGAAGAGATGGACCTGGTCCTTCATGGTGAGGATGAGACAGAGGAACTGGAGGTTGTCACTTCCACTGCTAAGAAAAGAAATACTTCTAAGAAGATCCCCAAAAATGTCTGTTGAGGCAGAAGACTTTAATTTTTCCAAAAGAACTAGGTATGCTATAAAATCAAAGAAAGTTCAAGTAGTGGAGGAAGAAAGTTCATAAGAGGAGACTGATGAAGAAAAATATAGGCTAGTGAAATTCCAAAAAAGAACTATTCTGAAGGGTATGCTTCTTCAAGATATGGAGGAAGAAGGAATGATATTGTTGTTGGAAAAATTAGAGTTACAAGGATGGAAGGACATGGTCCTTCAATCGGAAGGAAGGTTGTCCATGGCTGAAATTGTAAGATTGATGATCGAAGGCTCAACAGTGAAGTGAAATGAGTGAAAATCCGCTTTAACGATAAAGAGCTTGGGAAGATTCTAGGTATACCTGCTGAGGGGTATAATGATTATTCCAAGCTAAAATGGCCTAATCTAGAAAATCTTCATACTTTACGGGCCATCACCAGGAGGTTTGCTGATAAAGACTTGGAGCAAGAACCCAGAGCTGTATATAAGAGTGAGATGAAGCCTGCTCACAAAGTGCTCATTGAATTTGTGAATAAAGTGGTTCTTCCAAGGCAGGAAAGAAGGAATATTGCAACCTTCATGGACCTAGTCCTTATGGAGTGCTTGGATTGCGAGAAGCAAATTAATTGGCCAGGGTTCATAATCCAGCTCCTTCATAGGGTTGTTTATGGCACTAAGACTCATTTCATTCCCTATGACTTTATCCTAACTACTGTGCTTGCCTACTTTAAGGTTCCCCTCAAGAAATGAGATGTTTGTACTAGTAAAGACTACTTTGGGGCTGGAATTTTGACTGATTGTGACTACCAATTCCAAACTGCGCCCAAAGAACTTGGTGGTACCTAAGAACAACAAGGTTAGAGCATTGGAGCAGGAGAATGGGGCTAAGGATACTGAATTGAAAGGCTGAAGAAATGGTTGGCTAAAGTACAAGCTGGGGGAGACTCTCTTAAGTATGAGCTTGCAAAGGATAAAGAGAAGAATGAGGATATTCTTCAAGACATATTGAAGCTGCTTCAAGCTAAGAACCAAGAACCTGGTCCTTCCCAGTCCTAAACCCTTCCTAACCCAATTTGTAACCAGTGTGACCCAAGTGAGATTTCTCTATTTTTTTCTCATGGTTCTATGTTTTATTTCTTCGTTAGCTTTGTGGAGGATCCTATCAATCAATGAATTCACTGATTTTGCGCTAATTTTTTGTTGATATTTCTTAGATGGCTAATATCCTTATATTGAAAAAGAGAAAATTATATTCATGATTGCATTTGAAGTAGTCCCAGTGGCCATGAGTAATATCTGTTAAAATCTGGTTACTTGACTTAATTATGCAATTTTTTGATGATGCAAAAAGAGGGAAAATAAGGTGTGTTTTTGCTTTGGAATGTGATATTTATAACCTAATGAACGAGGTCCTTGATGATCTGTGAATTTAAATGGAAATTGTTTTGACATTGTATTTGATGTTGAGCGGAGTTGAAATAGGTTCCATGCTTTTGAAAAGCACAGAGTTTGTCATCATTAAAAGGAAGAATTTGTTAACCTGGGGGATTTTGGTTTTAATGATTGACAAAAGAACACATTTATGGACCTGGCCTATGGACACAATACACAGGTTATGGTTAGAATCAAGCAAAAGGCATGCACATGAAATTGATAAGTATAAGTGGAGACGCTCACGCACTGAAGTTAAGCAAGAATTGGGAGCAAAGTAGCAAGACACTTTGTGAGCAATTCGTCTGAGTTTCAAGAGTGCAAACCTAAAGCTACATGAATCAAATTGAAGAACCAGTTTCATGTATCTGTCTTTAATTCTATTTCAATTGTAGTAGGAGATTTTGAGTTGTACCTTTCACCTTTTCTTTAGAATCATTTGTACTAGGTACTTGAGTTGTATCATTCAAGTTAGAGTTAACTTGAAGTAGTCGCAACAGCCTGTGGCGTGTTTCTACAAGGGTTAGAGTTAATCCTTAGGTCTGCAAGAGTTTGTAAACATTAGTGTTTGACTCAGAATTGTACTGAAGTGTTGGGGAAAATCCTACTAGGAAGTAGGTCATGGTTTTTACCTTTTGAGCCGGGTGTTTTCCATGTAAAAATACTTGTGTTCTTTACTTTCTACATTACTTATTCCGCAATTGTAGTTTAAGGAACACGGAGAAGAACTAGGTCATTCTATAATCCAATTCACGCGAGAATTGGACACCACACAAATCACCCTTCACTTGTGTGGTATTGAAGTATAAAACATCAAAGGATACAAAGGATACACTCACAACTTCTCAAATCCTATATCAACTCAACAAATTAGAGTAGTTGAACGCAAAATTGAACCCTGCAGGGCATAGCCAGAACAATGATACTAGAGCACTCCTCAACAAATCACTTTTCGGCAGAGGTAGTCAGGATAGCATGTCATATCCTTAAAAGATGCTCAATGCGCCTATTCTGGAGAAAACTCCATATGAACTATGGAAGGGCAAACGGATAAACATTGGCTACTTTCATTCCTTTGGAAGAAAATGCTTCGTTCATAACAATGGTAAGGACAATATTGGTAAGGTTGATCCAAGAAGCGACAAAGGTATATTTTTTGGATATTCAAATAATTGTAGGTTATCTCGCGTTTATAATAAACGTACTTTATGTGTAGAAGAATCAGTTCATGTTATCTTTGATGAATAACCCTATGGCCAAGAAAGGAGTTATTGCACGTGACGAAGATATTAACAAAGACCTACCAAAGATCAGTAAATCTCATGAACCAAAGGAATCAACTAACAACTGCAATGAATCTTCAAAGTCGACTAATGAACATGTCAGTCAACATGTTGAAACTCAAAATGAGTCGACTACTCAGCAAGCTGAAACAATACCAAATGAATAGAGAAGTGAACCTAAGTATCCATATAAGTTTATCATAGGAAATCCAAACTATGGAATGAAAATCAGGCGAACTCTCAAGAAGAAGTCTAAGATTGCTCTCATATCTCAACTAGAATTGAAGAAAATTGATGAAGCCTTTAAGGACACTAGCTGGGTCCAAGCTATAAAAGAAAAACTTGATCAGTTTGATAAAAATCAATAACAACATCAACGACATCCCAGTAAAATCCCATAAGTTGGGGCATGGGGAGGGTAGTGTGTGCACAGACCATACCCCTACTCCGGAGGAGTAAAGAGGCTGTTTTCGATAGATGCTCGGCTCAAGAAGACGAAAAGAGATAGTAGGTTAGTAATAATAACAGAAGCCAGAAAAATAATACCAGTAACGTAAGAACCAGAAAATAGAAGCAAAAGCAGTAACAGTAACAGTAACAATGGCACGGTACTACGAACACGAGGAAGTTTTATGGACACAACATGAACCACTAGCAGTATAAGACAAAATGCTATTAGAATAGCCTTACCCCAAGTACGAAGTAGAAAATTCTTAACTACCTCCGACCTTCAACCATTATGCTCGACCTCCACATTTTTCTATCAAGGGACATGTCCTCGAAAATCTGTATTAGCGTAGTGTCCTGCCTGATCACCTCTCCCCAATACTTATTAGGACGCCATCTACCTCTTCTCACACCCGTCAAAGCCGTCCCCTCACACCTCCTTACCGGGTCATTCAGGCTTCTTCTCCATATATACCCGAACCACCTAAGCCTTGCTCCTCCATATTGTCTTCCATGGGAGCCATACCGACCTTCACCCGGATATTTTCATTCATAATATTATCCAGCCTAGTGTGCCCCCACATCCATTTGAACATCTTCATTTCTACTACTTTCATCTTATGGATATGATAATTCTTGACTGGCCAACACTTCTCCCCATACAACATGGCCAGTCTAACCACCACTCTAAAGAAATTACCTTTAAGTTTTGGTGGAACCTTCTTGTCACACAAGATGCCATATGACAACCTCCATTTCATCCACCCCACCCCTATATAGTGTGTGATATCTTTGTCAATATCCCCATCCCCCTGGATAACCGACCCAAGGTACTTGAAGCTTCCTCTCTTGGGGATGACTTGTGAGGTAAGCCTCACGTCCATGTCTGTTTCCCCCAACACA
Organism: Nicotiana knightiana; assembly: GCA_005239525.1. Lineage (NCBI taxonomy): Eukaryota > Viridiplantae > Streptophyta > Magnoliopsida > Solanales > Solanaceae > Nicotiana > Nicotiana knightiana. The sequence continues at coordinate 61,446 of ML429812.1, forward strand.
TTGTTGAACTTGCACTCCACGTATTCTGCCTTAGTCCTGCTCAACTTGAAACCCTTAAACTCAAGGATCTGTCTCCAAACCTCTAAGCTTTTTTTAACGCCTCCTTGCGTCTCATCAGTCAAAACTATGTCATCAGGGATTAACATACACCGTGGCACTTCCCCTTGAATATGTCCTATCTGTGCATCCATCGATATGGAAAATAAGAACGGGTTGAGCGCAGATCCTTGGCTTAACCCCATAACAACCGAACAATGCTCCAAGTCACCTCTCGCTATTCTAACCCGAGTCTTAGATCCATCATACATGTCATTAATAACCCTAATGTAAGATACTAGAACACCTTTTACCTCCAGGCATCTCTAAAGAACCTCCCTAGGGACCTTGTCATACAGTTTCTCTAGGTCAATAAACACCACATGAAAATCCTTATTCCTATCCCTGTACTACTTAACCAACCTCTTAATAAGATGGATAGCTTCTGTAGTTGAACAACCTGGCATGAACCCAAAATGGTTGTCAGATATAGATACTGATGTCCTTACCCTTACTTCCACTACCCTCTCCCAAACTTTCATGGTATGACTTAGTAACTTGATATCCCTATAGTTGTTATAATTTCTGATATCATCTTTATTCTTGTACAACGGTATCATCTTAATCCATTTCCTTTTATCTGGAATCCTCTTCATCCTAAAGCTAACATTAAACAGCCTAGTTTGCCACTCTACGCATGCTCTATCCACATAACTCCAAAAAAAAATTCTACCTAAATTTCGTCTGGCTCGGTCGCTCCGTCCCTGCTCATCTTACGCATAGCCCCCGCTACCACCTCAACCTTAATGTGCCTATAATAGCTAAAATCTCGGTAACTTTTAGAGTACCCTAATTCACCTAACACAATGTATCTATCCCCTTCTTCATCCAGAAGTTTATGAAAGCAAGTATTCCATCTTCGCTTAATTTGAGCCTCTTCCATCAACACTCTGCTTTCCTCGTCCTTGATGCACCTCACTTGGTCCAAATCATAAGCCTTCCTCTCTCTCGCCTTGGCCAACAGGAATAACTTCTTGTCCCCGCCTTTTTCCCCCAGTCCTTTGTTGAGACGACCAAGCACTGCAGTCTTAGCCTCTGTAACTACTAACTTCACCTCCTTCCTAGATTTCTTATATATTTCTTTGTTCTATTTCCTCTCCTCCTCATTTGTACTCTCTACTAAGCCCAGGTACACCACTTTCTTAGCTTCCATATTTCCCTAGACCTTGACATTCCACCACCACTCGCCTATATGACCTCCAAAGTAGCATTTCTAGACCCCTAACACCTATCTCACAACCTCCCATATATAGTTCGCCGTTATTGTCCACATACCACTTGCGTCCCTACTACTCCTCCTGGCCCCCTTAGCCATCAGTCTCCCTTCCTCTCTCCACTTGATCGTTGGTCAACCCCGTACAACCCTCTTCTTACTTTTTATCATGATACCAACGTCCATCACCAAGAGCCTATGTTGTGTCGTGAGGGTCTCACTAGAGATAACCTTGCAATTCTTGCACATCCCTTTATCACACCTCTTAAGGAGGAGATAATGAATCTGAGTCTTAGCCGCCGTACTTTGGAAAGTAATCAAATGCTCCTCCCTCCCCGAAAAACTAGAGTTTACAATCACCACCTTAAAATCCTTAGCGAAATCTAATAGTGAAGTACCCCCTCCGTTCCTATCCCCAAACCTGAAATCGTGTAAACCTCGTCATTTTCACCAACAGTCGTCCCAATATACCCATTGAAATCCCCTCCTATAAATAACTTCTCACTGGGCGAAATACCACACACAACCTCATCCAAACCCTCCCAGAAATGCCTCTTAGCCTCCTCATCCAAGCTCTTTGGGGTGCGTAGACGCTCATGACATTTAGAGTGAGCTCTTCAACCACTAACTTAATAGCAATCAATCTATCATTCACCAACCTGACCTCTACCGTTGTCTCTCTGAGTTCCCTGTCCACCAAAATACCCACTTCGTTCTTACCCTTCATGCCTCCAGAATACCACAATTTAAACCCATCTGACATCTGTCGCCTTCGATCGTACTCACCTAGCCTCCTGGACACATGTTATATTGTCTTTCCTCTTCTAGAGATAGTTTGATAAAAATCAAGTATTGAAATTGATACCTAAGCTAGAAATTGCTGGAATCGTTGGAACCAAATGGGTATTCAGAAACAAGTTGAATGAAAATGGCAAAGTGGTTAGAAGCAAGGCAGATTAGTTGCACAAGGCTACTCACAACATGAAGGAGTCAACTATAATGAAACATTTTCTCCCGTAGCTTGGTTAGAATCAATTTGTACATTGCTATCTTATGCATCTGTTAAAGGTATTAAATTATTTTTAATGGACGTTAAAAGTGCCTTTTTAAACGGTTTTATTGATAAGGAGGTTTATGTAATCAACCTCCTGGATTAAAAAACGTACAATTTTCTTACCATGTGTATAAGTTGACTAAAACCCTCTATGGAATTAAGCAAGCTCTTCGAGTATGATATGCAACACTGAGCTCTTTTCTAACTGATCATGGATTCATGAGAGATAAGATAGATACGACATTATTTATTAAGATATCCTTCGCATGTAATCTCATTATTCAAATTTATGTCGATGATATTATATATGCCAGTACTAACCCTGCTCTATGTAAGGATTTTTCGAATCTCATGCAAATTGAGTTAGAAATGAGTATGATGGGGGAACTTGCATTCTTCCTTGACTACAAATTCATCAATAAGAAAAGGGCACAATCATTTTTCAAATGAATTACACTAAGGAATTAATACAAAATTCAGTATGAGCAATGGTAAAGCACTTGGAACGCATATCAGTCCGTCAAGAACCCTTGACAAAGATGAGAAAGAAAAATCAATGACGAAACTAAGTACTGAGGAATGATTGGATCGATGTTATACTTAACTGTTAGTCGACCAGATATCATGTTCGGTGTGTAAATGTGTCAGGTTTCAGTCAGCTCCTAAGGAACATTTAACCACCGAATAATTCACTATCTCATTGGAACTACCTATTATGGACTATGGTATCCTCATTCTAATAATTTTCAACTTGAAGGATTTTCAGATGCTGACCTTGCAGGTGATAATGATGACAGGAAAAGCATTAGTGGGACATGAAAATTGTTGGAAAAATCATTAATTTCATGGAATATAAGAAAATAAGGATCAGTGACTTTGTCCACAACTGAGGCAAAATACATAGCCATTGGATAATGTTGTGCTTAATTAATTTGGATGCCTCATAATCTAGGTGACTATGATTTATTTTTTAAACCTACTCAAATATTTTGTGACAATTCTAATGTTATATGCCTTTAAGAAAAGCATGTGTATCATTCTAGGGCTAAGCATATAGACATCAAACATCATTTTATCAAATATCATGTTCTTTAAGGTGATATAGAAATAATGTTTGTTAGTACTAATGATCAATTAGAGGATATTTTTACAAAACCCTTACTTGAAGATAGATTTGTGCATTACAGGACTCTCTTGGTATTATTTGACTTATTTCCAAAAATTAGGACTTTTGTTTTAATAATTAATTCACACTGCCACATTATCTAGTTATTCCCTTATTTGAGTAAGTATCATTGATTACGCGCCTCAAGTTTTCCCATTTTCATACCTTTTCATGATTCTCCGGGAAGGAAACAAATCATCATGTATGCTCATTGACACATTTTCCTTTTTTGCACTCAACCATCAAACTCATCACCCTTTTAAGTCCCCTATTCCACTCTCATTCTATCACATTCTTCTTAGCACTCCTAACTCTTTCTCTTCAACTCATCAATGGTGAAAAACCCCAAAAACCCTTCCGCCTCCACTCAAAAGTGTAATCACTCCACAGAAAAATCATCGTCACAACCACCAAAACCTATTAATTATGTTCAGATCACTCAGAGGAGTTTGCTTCTTCGTAGGAAGAACTCTTCGACAATGCTCGTAGCTTAAATGAAAAGGCCCTAGGTAAGCGCCCTATGGAGGAGAATCTTGAGTCGCTCACCCCAAAAATTCCCAAAGCAGACCTCACAAGCTCTCTAACATCTAACATCAACTTCTGGGACACCCCAAACTGGGATTCTTTCATCTCATTCAAGGAGAAACCAATCGCCCATGGCAGGGTTGTGGATCTGAACGATATGGAGATCCTAAACTGCAAGGTGAAGGAACTCTTCGATTTTCAAGTTCTGAAAATTTTTCTTTCTCTACCTCCTCCAAAAGTGTATGAAGCCCTTCTTTATTCTAATATTCAATCTCCAAAACCTAACAAACTAGAATTATTAGTTCTTGCTAAGCGTATTGTTCTGGATTGTGCGTCCTTTGATTCTATCTTCCAGTGTAAGTGCTTTGAATTTTCAATGTTGTCAAAATTACCTGGCTCGAAGATTTTGAAATCTCTTTTGATCAAGCAAAGCATTGTATAGCCGAGTCACCCTTCGATTCCCTTAGGCCCAGTGATGTAAGTTTTAAAACTAGAGTTCTTGCACACATTAAGGCAACCACTCTTCCTTCTCGTACAGGATCATTCTTAACCTTTTCCCAATAGGATACCTTTATGGTCTACTATTTCTGGACCAAACATAAAGTCAAATTGTCCTCCTAGGTCATCATATTTATGATTGAGAGTGTTGATGATCCCACAAGTATTCCCTATAGTATGGTTATTGCGCACCTTCTTGAAGCCACTCTCCAACTATCCCTATGTCACTGTAATCAAGTCCTATAACTCTAGAGCCTTTGCTAGTATGGGGTATGTTTTTATGAAAGCTACTTGGGTAAAGAAGCAAGATGGTAAAGACAAAATTGTCTCGATTGGCTCCAAAGCTAAGGCCTCTGTCTCCCAACCCAGTGTTTGTGACCCTGATCTCGTGAAAAAGATGATTGTCATTGATGAAAAATTGACCTCCTCCAAAAGTGTATGAAGCCCTTGTTCAAATATTTTATTCTAATATTCAATCTCCAAAACCTAACAAACTAGAATTCTTAGTTCTTGCTAAGCGTATTGTTCTGGATTGTGCGTCTTTTGATTCTATCTTCCAGTGTAAGTGCTTTGAATTTTCAGTGTTGTCAAAATTACCTGGCTCGAAGATTTTGAAATCTCTTTTGATCAAGCAAAACATTGTATAGCCGAGTCACCCTTTGATTCTTAGGCCCAGTGATGTAAGTTTTGAAACTAGAGTTCTTGCACACATTAAGGGGCAACTACTCTTCCTTCTCGTACAGGATCATTCTTAACCTTTTCCCAACTGGATACCTTTCTGGTCTACTATTTCTTGACCAAACATAAAGTCAAATTGTCCTCCTAGGTCATCATATTTATGATTGAGAGTGTTGATGATCCCACAAGTCTTCCTTATAGTATGGTTATCGCCCACCTTCTTGAAGCCACTCTCCAACTATCCCTATGTCACTGTAATCAAGTCTTATAACTCTAGAACCTTTGCTAGTATGGGCTATGTTTTTATGAAAGGTACTTGGGTAAAGAAGCAAGATAGTAAAGACAAAATTGTCCCGACTGGCTTCAAAGCTAAGGCCTCTGTCTCCCAGCCTAGTGTTTGTGACCCTAATCTCGTGAAAAAGCTGATTTCCATTGATGAAAAATTGACAATCATCAAAGACCCGCTCGTCTATACTCAAACAGCAGTTGGATACATTCATGACATCTCAAAGGAGACATGTTCCGATGTGTCCAAGATACGAGTCAAACTTCTCAGGACAACAAAAAATGCAGTGAAAGCCTCAAGGAAGTTCATGATAGAATTGACGGGATATCAGTCATTGTTAATGCAACCTTTGACCGTCTCAAGGAGGCTATCTGAAACACTCTCACATATTTTCTGTATCGTTGATGCAGTTGTTGGATGTTTAAGACAATTTTTTTTGCTTGTTTTTGGATTGACTATCCAGTCATAGTGTTGTAATGATTAGACAATTACCCCTGATTTTGCATGCTTAACTTATTGGTTATTACTTGTTTACATCTTTTTACTAGTATAATTATTTTTGTTGATGCCAAAGGAGGAGAAAGTAAAATATAGAGGATGCAGGTAAAGATTTTTGGCTGCCCAATTGAGAGGGAGTCGGCTTATAAAAAAACACACTCACACATGAGAAGCTTCCCAGTTGAGGGAGAGTCGACTACAGCTGAGGTAACATAAACATGAAAGTAAACTGAAGTAACCTTTGTTATTTAGTCATCGTCAAAAAATAGTATATTGTTAGATTCAAGTTTTAATGATTAAAAATAACATTACTCGCAATTGCAGGTACATTCCAAAAGCAAAGGAAGGTGCTAACCCATAATGCTTCAAAGATGGCAAACTCATATCCGTCTGATAGAACACAATTCATGCGCGTCAAGTAAAGAAAGTCCAAAACAAAGGAAGATCATAATATCTAAGAATCCTCTTCAACTATCAATCAAGCCACTAAAGGGACGACCACAATCTCTAAGAATCCTCTTAAACTATCGATCAAGCCACTCAAGAAAAAACTATCCGCATGAAGAATCGATCGTCTAAATAAATCATGTCATTTAAAGAAAAGTTGTCACTCTCCATGATTGAATGATTAATCAACAAAATCCCCACACTTATTCTTGGAAAGAATCATCAATCAAGTTTCATTCCAAGGATCAATTTTTTTGGGTTGGAAATCTCTCAATATCCGCCTCAACCAAGAAACAAAGCAGATCCCTCGAGTTGTATTTATAGTCAGAAAACAAGGAGAAGAAGAATGCTTTGATCGAACCAACCTCAAACTATTTGTTCTACTCTAAACAAGCAATGCAATCTATAATAGATTTACTTTGTAACTAGTGCAGAGAAGAAAGAGAGAAAAATATTGGTGCGTCATTGTATCAAAACATTGAGAGTTTACTTTAGTTATGAGAGCAGTTGGTGCTCAAAACATAAACTTACTTGTACCGAAGATTTCAAGGAGCTTTGAAGAGAGAACCCTCTTGCAGCTTAGGGGATTAGACTAAGATTTACATTGAATTCGAACCAGTATAAAATATTCGGTGTTATTTACTTGCTGCACTTTACATTCTGTTATTAATATTTACCTCACACCAATTTTTAATCGATTAACTGGCAAACTAATCGACTAACAAAAAGGATGACAATTCACCCCCCCCCCCCCCCCC